>BROG01000139.1:480000-747500 GCA_030159075.1 Atrina japonica | reverse complement strand
TTATTGTATACACGCAATTTCATGTTTCCATGAAATGTTTGAATATCCAATACCGTTTCCATGGTTAACCTGAATTGATGTTCTCTTTTTTACAGGCGTCCTTGACTTTCAATGGTTCTGCAGGTGCCCCGCTGATTGGAATGTTTATACTTGGTGCATGTTTTACAAGTTCCAACTGGATTGTACGTACCAAATTAAAAAAAAAACACCGAGATAATTAGATTAACATATAAAAAGGGAGATAATCCTAATAATTTTATTGTCGACAGAAATAGATCAATCCATATAACGTGGCGGGGCGGAGTAACCTTTTGATTATCATACAGATGATTCTACTCACGGGGGAATACGTTTTATTCCTCACTGGATACTCTCTTATGTTTGGTGACAAGTAGGAACGATTACTCTTGCCAGTGTGATTCTAGGTCAACAAAGGGTTAACGAGACTCCATCCCATCATGTTATGTGGATTTTACTATAGGATTGTTCTTATAGGGGCATTAGCTGCGGGTTTTTTTCAAACAGATTTCTGTCCTTTTTTTCTACTTAGATTGATATACAATTACAAAAAAAGAGATATACACAGGCATAAAAGTTCTTAAATTACTATATATTTTGTCAAAACTCAGTTTGGTACTTTTCACTTGCAGTTGGTTAAATCAACTTTACTATTTGTATATGTATACCACACTGGACCTGGCCTTATTTTCACAAACTATATAGGAATATAAGATATCTTATGCCTGTGTATAACTCTTATCTGTTATTGTACATCAAGTACAAGTAGTAAAAGTAGGAGAAAGCAAAATAAAGTTTTGGTAAACACAGCTAATGCAACTTTAACAACATCGACTCAATGTAGAACCATCATCTCTCTGAAATAACTAAATTAGAAATTTTACGAGGGGCAAAACATTTTTGCTTGTGGATGTGGAATTTTTTCGCTGTACAGCAGTTTTCGACTTTTAATATATCTATAATGATTGTAGTTTTTTTTAGATCACATATTTTATTAATAGAAGTTTATTTTATTATTAAATAGTTCTAAAGCTTACATAAGGTTACCAGGAACAATTAGAACTTTTATCTTCATTTTGAATTTTTATAATATTTTACAGGGAGCACTTATAGGTGGTATTGTTGGATTCGCTATTCCAATGTGGGGCGGTATAGGAAAGTACATGTCAACGCCACAAAATTACAAACTTGACACCACGATTAGTGGCTGCTATTCTAATTCAACAAATCAAACAGACCTGTTTTTACAACTAATGGGAGAATCTAATTCAAGCATTATACAAGATGAGACATTGTAAGTCTTGCGTTTCTGTGGGGACATGTGTGTATATGTGCGTGTGTGTGTATATGTGCGTGCGTATGTATATGCGTGTATGTATGTATGTATGTACGTATGTATGTATGTATGTATGTATGTATGTATCCTGATTTAGTGTTTGTGTGTGAGAGAATATAATATGTGATATTTTGTATTATAATGTGTGTTAGCGCGCGTTTGTGTGGCTGTGTGTAAGTCTATGTACATGTGGTTATGCGTGTGTGTTTGTTTTATTAGTGAACAAATATTGGCCGAGTTTTGTCGCGTTTAAGGAAATCATAAAAGTTATTTTGAAAACCGTATATATAGCTAATTACTGTTTCTAATAGCTAATTACTGTTTCTAATAGCTAATTACTGTTTCTTGTAGCTAATTCCTCATGATCCTTAACTCGTATAAAAGGAACAATGTGATGCAAATTAAAACTAAAAACATTCTTAGAAGAAAAAAGTATAAAGAATTTAAGTTCCATCTCGAAGTTTATTTTACATGTTGGTCAAAAGTGATATTTTTTCCAGATACGGGTTAGACAAGTTTTACGGACTCTCGTATTTGTGGTTCAGTGCTATTGGTGTTTTAGTCACAGTTGCTGTTGGTCTAGCATTTAGTTTTATAACAGGTGAGACTAAATAGTAATTGATAAGCTAAATGTGACGTCATTGACGTTAGCCAATACAGATATTAGCGGTTCCATCACCAAACGCTCAGCATAAGACTGATATAATCTTATATGAGTGTGTGGTGTTGATACGGAGTGGTAAGTATCTTGTTGTCCAATCCAAGAGTTTCCAGAGGATTGGACATTCGTATACTTCCCATGAGGGTTGAGATTTTCCATTCCATTCAACAGACCCATCTTATATTATTTTTCACCCATGGTTCAAACACATGTTTATGCACGTAAATAAAACTTGACGCAACTTTAATACACAGAAGTTCTACGTTATGAAATTATATTGTAACGTCATAGCGCGTGTATCTTGTCTACAACCTTAAATTGGACAGAGGAATTCTTGATTTTCAAATACGCCTGTTCAAGGTAGGACAAATAAAAGTCACGGGTCAGTAGGACGAAACGTAATACCGGAAATCCCTCATGTTATAGAACCCTCACTGTATTGGCATAAGTCCATAGCACAAGTCAAAATTTGCAATAACTGAAGACGTATACATATAAATAAACACTTATTGGTGGAACGTACAACAATGTTAAAATTATTTTAAAATCCGTTTTAATAAACCTAACTATCGTTGACTTTATATGGCCATACGATAGGAGATGCTTACTCCTCCGTGGCACTGGATCCCACCGCTGTATCTTCCTGAGGTTTCTTTTTGTCCAAACTAACGGTTACAACGATTATGTTTGCCATGCTTATTATAATAATGCGCATGCAGTTGTTCTCTTTACAACAAAGTGACTTCTTTCTAAGATATAGATAAGATATTGCATAAAATCTGCACGTACAGTTTTGCACCGACGAGAGAGTATATTCCTTTATCATGTCATGTAATCACTTCTCTTCATGTTTACAAATGTTTGATTTCATTACATTGGTACGTTTGTTTTCGCTAACTAATTAAAAGATGCCAAACTTTTCTAACCGTGTTTGAAATGGTTAATTACAACTTGATATTAATTTTTGCTTAAGGCGGCAACAAATCGCAGCCTGTGAGTGAAGAACTTCAGCTGAAGGTGGTAGAACGTATTTGCACCTGCTTTTGTTATCCTGTTGGATCAATTAGGCATGGCGTTAAAGTTCACCAGGTAAAAACTCATACTGCTTTATACATACATACAGACTGACAGACATACAGACCGACCGATCGAGCGACCGACATACATACATACATATATACATACATTCCTACCTACTTTCCTAGCTACCTACCTACAAATCTGCCTGCCTGCCAACATACCGACCTACCTACTTACCGACCTACCTACCTGCCTACCAATCTACCTTCCTGCCAACATACCGACCTACCTTAATACCTGTCTACCTACATACATGCCTACCTTCCTACCTATCTACCTACCTGCCTACCCATTTACCTACCTAAATACATACACAGTGAAAAGCATATACTCTGATGAATGTTTACATAATTCTGTTTGCAAATTTAAAATAACAAAACCAAAGTTTGATTATGTACAGACCGGTGTTCTTTCTTAGGGACATATTTGTTTTCAATGCCTATGTCTAGCTCTTTTGATTTTATAATATGCACTCCTCACAAGCATTATCTGATGTGTTCATTATTTCAGGGTAAACGTTCAAAATCTCCTCCTGTGCTGTTGAATTATATCGATATTCCATTGGACGACAAAAACTCATCTGTTACGACATAGTTCACAAGGGTTAATCATTACGGGATCGGGATACGCAATACGAATTATACATTCAAGGCAAAACCATCAACCACTTTCATATTGACTTCAATGGCAATTCAGGTCAATGACATTCCTGTGAATACCAGATATGGATCAAACGCAGTTTCCTGTGTTGAGACATTAAAACGTGCAATTAAAGTCCATGCCGTTTCATATCTTCATTAGAATTTCATTTGTTAACAACTTACTCTATTAATTCCTTATTTTCAATCCACGGTGCCAACCCATCCTATTACAATATCACCGGTCAATTTCATTATTTGCAAAGAACTGAAAATAATCTTGTATATTTTATTAACTTTAATACACGTAAAAATGGCAAAAGCGTTGTTTTTTTTTCTTTTAAGACCGATCTAATCGTCAAACTTATTTCTTCCTCCGCATCTGACTTGGGTGTCAAAATGGATGCTCCCCTTTTTGATAGTGTAACTCTATGTTGCTGAAGGAAAGAGTGGATAAAATGAAGAATTCGAAATTCGAGGATTTAAAAGTGTTCGTGCCTTTATATAAGCGATACATATGTTTTAAGCAGTGATTTCAATTGTACGAATATATTAACGAAATCTCAGTTTCTTTTTATTTTTTATCATCATTCTACAAAAATGGAATAACATATCATTTATTTTTTTTCTGACAAAAATGTTGTCCCTAATTTAAGCACAATTAGTTTTCCTTCAGATAAAATAAAGTTGGCGATTGAGAAAAGGACTTCTCTCTCTCTCTCTCTCTCTCTCTCTCTCTCTCTCTCTCTCTCTCTCTCTCTCTCTCTCTCTCTCATAGATAGATAGATAGATAGATAGATAGATAGACATGTATATATATTTTGATGTTTTACGTTGTGTGAGTGTGATTGGTATGTTATTAAACGCGATTCCCTAGGAGACGACAACCTACTACTAGTATAAAATATAAAAAAAAAAAAATAAAAAATAAAAAAAATAGTATCTGATTTGTAAAATAAAATTTGAATATTACAATTTTTATGAAAATCCAGCAAAAAATTAGAATTGAACAAATAAAGTTTCACTCATGTCTACAAGAGAAACATGAGCAATATTTATTTATATATAATGAGGGTTTGTATTGTTGAAAATATATATATATAAATCTCAGATACCAAAGTATATCGTATGACTAACAATGGCACCTTGAGTGTTCCCTACTACCGAGAGTACGAACAGTACAGACAACATGCAAATGGCTATGCATTTTGATTTGAATGTAACGGCAATACTCAAAGTATGAGACATCCGTCACGTCTGCATTATTGTACATTTGCTAGCACTCTTGCTAAAGATATGGACTAAATATTGGACATCAATAGAAAAATGCACTTGGTAACTCATTTTCTGCAAGTTTACATTACGTCAAGACATTGTCTTCCTTTATCAAGTCTTGCAGACGACGGCAATTTTGTTCAGAGGCGCATTTTCTTAAACATCAAATATACAAATATATATATGCGCAGAAGTGCCCGGTATTACAAATAGATAAGACATTGTACTCCCCGGTAGACTGAAACCAAAATACCGGTATACTTTCAGTATCGCACCCAATCAGTGCCTTCGAATCAACCATCATCAACAGGTCATATTGTCTGAGACACTATCCACATAGTAAATAAAACAAGGCATTTCATGACCGGTCAACAGGGAATGTTTTCTCCTCCATGACACCTAATCCCACCTCTGGATTTCCAGAGGTCCGTATTTGTTCAATGTTCACCAGATTTGTATATGTATCCTGGACATCCTGATGATTTCTGCTTTGATATCCGAGATGTTTAATATTCATAAAGCATAGGTAACGTTTTAGAAATACGTATAGTGATGATGAAGTCCCGCTTTACTCCTGTATTCAAAGAGTACACAGAAATGAATGCCGAATTGAAAAGACAACTTGACCAGATCTAGAATTTGTTTTCGCATCTCATGACGTGTTATTGTTATAACGATAATTCCAGTTCGACAAACAACACACATGCAGCGCTGCTTTCAAAGGACGAAATTCTTCAAAGTCACGTGTACATGTATCATCAGTATGATAAACCTTAGATATAAAAATCACAGATACGAATTAAAGTATTAACCTCCAGGAGGTTTAGTAGACAATGTACAAAGTGAACATTGAACTAACAAATACAGAGGTGGGATCAGGTGCCATGTTGGAGTAAGCATAGACCTTACAAAGATACTGTTTGCTATCTTCTATATTTGTATTTGATTACCAACACAACACCTAGACGATGAGAGAATCCGACGCTGGATATTGACTAGTTCTGTCAAATTGCTTGTATATCAGATATGCCAATACTAAAGGTATTCCAACAACATTATGAAAATAAAAGTAACCTATGTCTTCAGCCATATTGACAACTCTTTACAGTTCTTATCGCAAATCATTGATCACAAAAATACTCAATCGATTGAAGACCAATTAGTTTTGCAAACATTCGGCATTTTCCTGTCCAATATTTTATGCTTCTGTATTACTTGATATAGATATGAACGGTAAACAAACGGCTAAACTTTACGATAAATCGGACGATTCCGATAAGCATGATGTCATTTAAGTTGTTATATCCCTTTTCATCTGTTTATTCCTTCTAAATAACTTAAAATGGTCTGCTCAGTATATGTTCATTAATTTCTCGCGAAGCTTGTCATAACAGGACAGTGAATTGAATCGATCGTATGTTAATCAAAAGGTTACTCTGCCCCGCCAAGTTAAATGTTAATCGGACAACACACAAATTCAATTTTACGCCACAGTTCATATATTATAAACGAAATACAAATGTATCAAAGTTATAATTTTGCAAACCAGGGTCCAAAACAAATGCTCAAGACGATCGTTTCTTTCAATAAGACTTTATCAGGTGAGCTCGGATTTAAAATACATATGTAGAATTCCGAAACAAAATGTGGCATCATACAAGGACAAAAACTAACCTAAATCCATGTATATTCATAAAACCGTTTAAGAGTAACAACTGTAAAAAGATTACTATCCTTAGCTTTTGAAGAGTTTAGAATCTAAACTGTTGTATCCATTCGAAATATTACTTCACCCGCATATGGAGTATATATTTCACAAATGATCCGATATGCCAGACCTGTTCAACATATGAACATTTCATATACATATGTAAACTACTCACTGACAAATTATTGACACAGGGATATCGAAAACCGCGTTTGATGTCAACGTTCCTCAAATTTTACGGTCGGTATAATAGTCTGGTTTGCGATTACTCTGTTTCACTAGGTGAAATGTTGAGTTGCCTTTTCGTTCGCGGTTGTTGAGACGTCTGTACCAATTGTGACGAGGATTCGTTCCTCACGTATTTCATTTGGACTCATGGCGGGTGTGACCGGTCGACAGGGGATGCTTACTCCTCCATGACACCTGATCCCACCTCTTGGTTTCCAGAGGTCCGTGTTCGGCCATTTTTACCAGATTTGTGTCTGTATTCTGGACGTCCTAAAGATTGATACTTTGGTATCTAAGATGTTTTATATTAGTAAAAATTATCTGCTATATAAAATAAATTATATAAAATATCATTAACCATCATGATAACGGTACTGGACATTCCCTTTTTTGTACTTCGCCAGTACAAGGTGTTTCAGGGGAGAGGCAACTATTTTCACATCCTAGTATTTTAGGTATCTGATCATCCAATATTATATTCTTCTATGGATAGATCATCAAAATATTTCTGTAAGCAATCGATCAATATTATCCTATGGAAATTTATAGGTAATTCGTTTTACTCAGATTAGACTGTTAAGAAAATATTCTAACAAACTACCTAATTTTATCTCATGGTCATGAGATTCGAAAATCACCTTATCTTTCGGTAACACCGACATTGAACACCTCTCTACAAGTTGGAAAATAATACGACATTGCTTTACTGATCTGCACTCTCACATCAACTATTGGTGGTTTGATGATCATCTATAGTATAGTCACGTGACCAATACTTACAGCATGTTACATCACAGTGTCATTGCGATTCTGACTTTGACAGCATCATGTCTTTGTCAAAATCTTGGTCTGCAGCGTATGGGTTCCTTTTCGGTACCAAATGCTGCATTCACTTACATGTACGAAAACAAGCATGCACGAACCGCTCAGGACAAATACGACCTCTTAATTTCTACCTTCTCCTGGAATCCTCTCAGTGGCGGAAAAGTGGATATGGTTCGTGGAATTGGGCAATATATGACAGATCCCAGCAATGTGCATGTAGAACAACTCGCTGGAAGACTGTCATGGCCGAATGAGGTAGCTGGAGTCCCAGGTATGAATAACCTATGTTTCAATGTTTTAACAGGCGACCTTTATTGGACTTTCATTTTATTCTGTTTATCATCCTAGATGATGATGATAATGGTGATGGTGATGATACAGTGTACAGTTCTACGGAAACTAAAATTCATGAAAACAAATTTTGCATTTTCTATTTTATAGAGGAAATATTTGGAAAACGCATGGTGCTTGTTCCTGACGGTTTTTTGGTACCGCTTAAAGACGATGGCCATATATACCTAATTGATGTATCCGGGAGTACTCCGAAAGGTCCGTACAAGGTGACAGATCACACAGAGGGAAAGTGGTTCTACCATCGAGTAATATGGAAAGACATGGATGGCGATGGCGATAAAGATATACTCACATGCCGAGCCCGAGAACCGGGCGTTTCTGTTTTTAGTGAGTTTAATGTGCAATAGATACCGTTTTATTATATTTTGTTATATTTCTGTCATAGTGGAGAACGCTCATATAGTTGATATTCGTAGTTACTAGTACATTTACAATAGAAAAAACACTTCACTTGACGTTTCAGTTTTATACGTTTGAGAAAAAATTGTAATTTGTGGAAAAAAACTTTCCATTTTTACTATCATGATTTTCTTTAAATGATAATAAATCTTCAAAATGAATCTTTTAGATTCAAAAGACAGTGAACTCCTTTGGTTGGAAAACCCATCGAATCATAGCTACCAATCGCCATGGGCACAACATGTTATTACCCATGGACCCGATATATACCTCCGAAATTTGCAGATCGCAACCCCAGATGGAACCTTCGACGTGATTGTGACGTCAGAATTTTTCACTAAAAAGCTCTCTATTCATTGGACGACTGACAGCCAGAATCGATGGACAGATAGCTCTAAGGTATTGAACGGAACGATTGGTATGAAATATTCACCAAATATTTGTACTTATCAGTCTACCATACTTATATATATATATATATATTATATATATATATATATATATATATATATATATATATATATATATATATATATATATATATATATATATATATAGAATAGTTTAAATGTTATATTTGTTACTCCATTTTTTATTTCCTACTAGTTTTCAAACACTGACCAACCAATTTGATTAGAAATAGTAATTTGGCTATAATGTAAATTCGCTCTAAATATAGTTCATCGTTATGGCGCATATTTGAAAAAAAATAACAATGATAAGGCATAAAAATAGTAGCAGTTGTATAAATTTTTACTAAAAATCAGTCGTGGTATTTTGTTAAACGAAATTTTAAAAAGATGTTTTGATCAACTGATCCCTGCGCATTGTTATCAATAGAATTTGGTATCCATTGCAGATTTTCTCCCGCACAGTAGACGATACAGCGGGCGCTCTTTTTGATGTCGAAGTCTGTGACGTAAACGGAGATGGGTCACGTGATCTCCTTGTCATTTCCAACGGCCATAATGGCACTGTTTTGACGTATGAAATCCCAAGAGATTTCAGGTATGTTTTCTTCAATCGGTTGAGTACGTCTTCGCATATTTAGTGAAGGTAAATTAAATTTATAAAGAAAAATATTTCAGTTATTGTGATGTATTTTTTTCCCGGTTACAAGTAAAAACGAACATTAATTTAAAGAACAAAGTAAAAATGAAGAAATACTAATTGATAATCGAAACTATAAGTCCGTTAGAATACGAAAAATTAGATATACAAATTGTCTCAACATGAAGAACAATTGCGAATCCCAAACGGGATGGGACCGGGTGTCCTGAATCAGTAAGCACCCCAGATAGTATGCCACACCCGTCGCAAATGTTTCATTTAAACCTCTCGAGTTCGATGAAAATGTCATCAGTTTACTGAAGAAAAAATGTACAAAGGTGAATATTCGAATCAAAATAGTAGTCCAATTATTTGAATAATACTGTAATTTCTGGTATGTATTCATTTTGGTTTTTTTTCGTCATTCTTTCTGTCACTCAATCTTTTCATTGGATCTCGTTTTATTGAAAACAAAAACGCACCTGCAGTCGTGTTGTATAACATGCCCTGAAGATAAATGAAATGAAATTTGACCTTGTACGAACTGCCACAGGAGTTCCTATCCCCATTCTGAGATATCTGTAACAGTAAAGTACGATTTTGAATGATAATTTATATATAGGTTGTTTTCCTTTTGTCTTGTCAGCGAAAAGGCAAACTTTTGTGTCGAAAAAAATCTAATTGCAATATTGCTGAATGAACTTAAAGGGGGACTTAAGCAGTGTTTACCAAATAAAATTAAATTCGATTTTATTCTACTTCTACTACTTGTACTAGAAATAAGAGCTATACACAGGCATGAAAAAAAAACCTTAAACTCCTAAGTTTAACTCTCAATCTTGTATTCCTATATATTTTGTGAAAATAAAGTCCGGTCTAGTTTGGTATGCATGTACAAATAGTAATATTGAATTAATCAATTGCAAGTGGATAATTGCCAAACCGGTTTTCTCAAGCAATTTTCACAAAAATATATAGGGATATAGGGATTTAAGAATTTGTATGCCTGTGTATATTTCTCTCTTTGTTATTGCATACCAATCTATGTATTAAATATCATAAACATAATACCAAAGTTGTAATGCTAAAAATCAGGAAAGAAATGTTTTTGAAAATGAAAAACTAATGCCCCTTTAATGAATATATACTTACTCTGAAATTAAATTCCAAAACGTCTACAGGTCCATAAAACGGACTAAACAAAATAATTTCCAGCTATTGAAATGTCTAGTATGTACAGTGGGTTTTGTTTTGTTTATTTATCTATCTATTTGTTTGTTTGGGGACTGTTGTTATTGTTACAGACTTATTCTAAAATATTTTCGTGTTATGTTTACATGAATCCATGGTGACTTTCAAAGATTTAAATTGTTTCTTTTAACAAACATTGAACACCGGAACCTGAAATAACAAAACCATTTACACCCGAACCTTGAACACTCAAGAATCATGTATAGGTGCCTAGGTCTACCAAGGTAGAGTTGCACATCCGGGTTCTGTCAAAAAATCAAACAAAACGATCTGTACAGATAAAATAAAAATATTGCCTTTCGTGAATTCCATACATCACCGAAGCTCTAATATTTGTGTACCGACTCTGTCAACTTTCCTTTATGATTTATATTAGACTTATATGTTTCTGTCCAGTCACATTTACTGTCTTAATGAGCAATGGGTTTTCAAATATTGCTTATAAATTGGAATATAAATATCGGTTACTTAAATTATTCTTGCTACCGACTTTCACTTTTGATATCAACTATGTAACTTCAAAACCCACGGAAATCAAATGAAGGGTGTAGGAAGTATAATATATTTTTTAAAATGTGCCGGGATATATAACAACTGGACAAAAGCCCATTTTTTTCTTTGCGTATTCATATATTTTTTTCAAATATTGCTCCTATTAACTATGAACGACAACTCTAGAATCCAAATATTTACTTTGTCTATAATCTATGTTAATCTTTCATGTCTCCAGTTTAATCAAATATTTACTTTATTGTAGAACCGATGTGTTTCCTCGCCACACTCTAGCTACTGGATTTATACCAAGACAGATAGGCATAGGAAGAGGTGCTCCTGGGTCTGCTTTTTGTATTCATCCGCGGACAGGATCTTCATCCGGGTAAGATATCCCGTTATACGATAAGATTATCCCGCCACACTCTAGCTACTGCATTTATACCAAGACAGATAGGCATAGGAAGAGGTGTTCCTGGGTCTGCATTTTGTATATATCCGCGGACATGGGTCTTCATCCAGGTAAGTTATCCCGTTATACACTGAATTGCAAAACTCTAGATACTGCATTTAGGAAGAGGTGCTGAAAAAGTTACCCGTTATCCGATAAAAATACCATCGATTCTACACTGAATTGCAAAATTGATTTTTAAATTGAAAATTACGTTGATAATAATTCTTATAACTGCAAAAAAGATAGTTATTCCAAAATTGATTTAACTGGGGTTGCATTATTTTGACGACGTGTATGACTAGTCGACATGGGATGCTAATTCCTCCGCGGCTCCTGATCCCACATATGAATATCTCAGAAGTCCGTGATGTTAGATATTCCTTGTTTAGTGTCTCGTGGATTTCCACAACGTTTACATAATGTTCATCAGATTTATATATATATAAATATATATATATATATATATATATATATATATATATATATATATATATATATATATATTATATATATATATATATATATATATATATATATTTATATATATATTATATATATATGTTTCATGAGCATCCTAATATTTATTACTTTGGTGTTTGTGATTTTCTTTATTATCAAATGATTACAAAACATGAATTTACGGGAAAATAAAGTTTTGACCCTACACAGGATTATCCGTCAAACAAAACGTCCGAAAGTTTCCGAACGACTCAAGCCTGCACGTTGATGACATGTACAATGTATTTTGTTAAGTAGGATGCAGGTTGTCACAATCTGTAGACAATAGAAAAATATCAAATGGAAATAGTACATTCCATTTGATAATATGGATAATGATACAATAAAATGATTTAAATGTTATGGAAATCCACGAGACACTAAACAAAGAATATGTAGATTAGGGGTACCGTAATATCTTAATAACGTTACACCTTGGCCATAGGTTTTACTGAAAGGGAAATTTTCTAGTAGAGACTTCCCATATTTAAGTAGTAGATCTAATATTCCCTTTTCGCCTTTTTCGTCCGCATATGGTATATCCTAGATGATCCGATATGTTCAACACCCGATCATTTCCAATAAAAAAGGCAAACTACATACTGAGAAGCATTCGTCACAGGGATATGAGTGATCACATTTGAAATCAACATTTCGCATAATTTACTGTTGGTATAATAATATTGCACTATCGGATATGAAGAGTTCCGATCAAGGGCGTTAATCATTCACGTTAGGTTTCAGTAAGCGGTATTTTGCAAGAGTTATTTCCCTTCATCGACTATATTTTGTGACAGCATATATATCTTCCTTAATAAATTAGCAAAATATAATTGAGTATTCTTGTAGATGAACTGTTGTTAATCTTAACAGTTAATTTTAGTAAAAATTATAATGTCCCTTTTACCAATATTGTTTGCTTAAAGAAGAAAACTTATCACATTGACCCACAATACGGCCGTTAAAGGGGAATAACTCGCACAAAATACTGCTATTAATCTCAAACCCATCTATTGCCTCCTCGGTCTGTGAATAGTTCGGTATCTGTGATTTTAAGTTGACTTTGTAAGTTTCGGCATTCATTTTATTTCTTCTTCTTTCTAGAACCAAACCAATTGTGTTATTGTCAGGTGACGACGATGGCCGCGCCTACCTCCTTGAACCTCAAACCAGTCATTCTACCGACTGGTCTGTCACAAAATCTTCATTTCTTGATGTCGGCCATGGAACAGTCGGACAAATAGCTTTTGCGGATGTGGACGGAGACAGCTTCACGGACATCTTTGTACCCAATTATTCGGCAGGGAAAGTAATTGTGTATAGTTTTAGACCACATGGAGATCCGTTTGGATAATCATCCAGTTTCTTACAATGGAAATGGTTTTCTGGTTTTTGTTATATGGGGTATTGTACAATCATTCCAAGATAGCCGAAGAATATGGAATTGAGTAATAACTTTATATAATATCGATACAAATTGATGATTTCTTAATGCATGTAAATTCAATTTTGAATTGTTTAAGAAATCTTAAATTATTTTTCTCTTTTTATTCTCCTCTCTTTGTCTCCTTGCTTTGTCTCCTCTCTCTTTCTGTTTTTGTTATATTGAACATTAAAACTAAATGATTAAATCACTGAAGTACTATTTTGCAAAAGAAATGCGTATTGAAAAAAAACAATAGTTTTGTGTAAGATACAAAAATCTTTAATTTGTACGTTTATAGGGAGAATATTAGGATTATTTTTTTAGGTGTATTTCCTCTGAGAAGAATTTAAAAAGAGGTGTTGATAAGAAGTTTTCAGTTATGAAAAAAAATCTACAAACTTTTCATGAAGTTCCACAAAGTTTGAACCGTGCTATGGAAAGTGTGCATTGGACCTGGGAGATCTTTAAAAACTAAGCGTGTCATGTAATAGGATCCTCGTTTAAAGTTTCATCCGGACGAAAAAGAGTTGACTCCCATTTTATGCCAAGCTCTAAGCGAAAGAATAATTACTGCCCTTTTTAAAAACATGGGTTTGAATGTTATCGGGAATCGAACTCAATACTCTCCTCTTGCGCGTTGAATACTCTACAAGTAGATCTATGCATTGTAATTAGAATTAAGATAAAAGTAAATATTAATATAAGAAAAATATTATCAAAATTATTATTTGTATGTTTAATTCAGCTTATTGCAATTGGAGTTAAGTTTGTTCATTGATGATAGAATATTAAGTGAAAACCTTATTGTGATCATGTCAAATTTCTATCAATCTTCCAACATACAGTCGAACCCAATAATATAGAACCCTGTTACATGGAAATTCCACTTTATTTGAAATGATTTTGATTCCCCGACCAAATTCTTTATTACCCTTTTAACCCGGTTATTTTGAAGACCCTGTTTATTTGAATAAAAACTTCATTCCCCTTCGATTTCAAAATATCCGGGTTTCACTGTATATGTATGCGCTACAGCCAGTAGCCACAGTTAAATCATGAATACAGAAAACAGTAATATACAACCAGCCAAATAATACCGGTTACTGAACTGTACATATAGCCAACCCCAACCCTAAAATCCATATAACCTTGAAGCGGGGGTGGAGGGGTCTTATAAACCCTTACATGATCGGGACGAATTTGAATTTTAGGTAATTATGATTAGAATCACACTGGTATGAGTTATCGTTCTTATTTACGTTATCGCACGTACTTTTATCTAGTTTGTAATAAAACCTATGTGAATCGAACAATAAACATATAGTAAAATATAAACATCACGTACGGTCGCCATTGTATAATGAGTATGTTAATTTGGGTAATTCCGGCGCAATATTAGTTAATTCTGGGAAAAAGTAAATTTCAACGAGATATCGTTAAATGAGTTTTCTTTAGATGAAAACTTATATTTGGTATTTATAAGATATTTTGATTGATTTATGTACAGAAATCATCAAACAATTCCAACAAATTTGTTTTACATCTGTCGTCAAGATTAACTCGGAGATAAGTGTTTTGACAAGTAACTGACAACTTTGAGATTTGTCCCCTTTGATATTTGATCCCTTAAAACCTTACATTTGTAAATGGGACACACCTATCTATCATAATATAAAAAGTATAAAAAGGTATAAATTATTAAGATTTCCAGGATATAGGTACAAATCTGGTCAAAAATGGACAAACACAGAGTTCGTGCAATCAAGAGGTGGGATCAGGTGCCATGGAGGAGTAAGCATCCCCTGTCGACCGGTCACACCCGCTGTGAGTCCACAGTCAAATTAAAATGAAATCCTCGTCATAATTGGTACAGACGTCTCAACAACTGCCAGACAACTCAACAACTTAGTGAAACAGAGTAGTCGCAAACAAGAACGTTGACACCAAACGCGGTTTTCCATATTCCTGTTTCAATAATTTGTCTGCATCAAGTTTGGACCTTTTATACGAAGGATATCTTAAGAAAGTAAACATAAAAACAGTTACGTAATTATACTAATTACACATTTTAAATACTGCTAATACTAGTATAAAACAATGGAAATTAAAATACTGCAAATTTCAGTAGCTATACAGTCAATAAAATTGTTAATACTGATGTTTTATAGGCACAGATATCAAAGTATTAACCGCGAGGTGGTCCAAGAGACAGTATACAAATTTGAAAAAATCCAGAGTTGGGTCCAGGTGTCCTGGTCTCCTATCGACCGATCATGCTGTGAGACCACCGCCAAATTCAATTAAAACTAGAGAGGAATAAATCTTTGTAAAAATCAGCATAGATGATTAAATATTTAAACTCGAACAGATACCTCAACATTTCAGTTAGGGAAACATAGTACAGTAAAACCTCGCTATACTGCCACCATTTGTTCAGCCCAAATTTGAAATTATAAATGGGGTTTGGCGATAAGTTGAGGGAAACCTTAATAAAATTACAAGGAAAAATGGACTTTAAAAAATTATTGCGGAAAGCGAGGTGACAAATGAAACGACGGACATTATAAAGAAGTTTTACTGTAAATGCAAACAATGTCATAATACCGACTGTTAAATGTGAACTATTGACTTTAAACACGATTACTCATATCCCCCTGTGATAACTTACTTATCAGTAAGTAGTTTGCCTATGAATATAAAATCAGCCAATGTTTCACAATGACTGGCATATCGAATCATCTGGGCGATATAAACACTATATGAAAAACGGATAATATTCCTTATGAAAATTTCGGAAGTTTACGATAGGAAAGTCGAAATCATTAAATGTGTCGTATAGTTTTGTTGTTGACTAGTCAACCCCTGAAGTCACACTTCGACCTGCCCATTTCAAAGAATGGTTTATTCTATTGTCAGAATTCAGGGGTGTGTGATTTAGAAGCAAAATTTTATAATGATTTTACATGCAATATTAACTTGTTCACTCCTAAATTATGACAGTAGACCGTACTATTTATTGATTTGGTTGAGTCTAAATGTGACCACAGGGATTGATGAGTTCATTTCCAGTCCGATATGTAAATATCCATTAAGCGGAAATGTTACATATGGCACTTTATCAAAATTATCTGAATGTACATTTTAATACATACGCATGAAAATATAAATGCCGCTCATTTTAGTACCCATAAGGGAATATGACGTGGTATTTATATTAGTACAAATACAGGAATTTTTTTTTAAAAAATTGATGATATTAATACTGAAACAGGAAAATATGAAATTCGGTAAAATAAATACACATTCCTGAACACGTAAAATATTGCCAATATTAGTACACATACAGCAATTTATACATGTTGATACCGTTAATATTTCAATTTAATTCCAAAAAAATATGAAATTTTGTAATATTTGTATGCATACCTGGAAAATATAAATAGCACTATTGATGATACGGATGAAGAACTATAAAATAAGAGCAAATTAACTGCTGTTAAAAATAATGAAAATCACTTATCATTTCAAGCCTGCCATTGTACGTTTTATTATTTATTTATTTATTTATCTATTCATTCATTCATTTTGAAAAAAAAATGTACTGTTTACTTAGGATTGGCATTCTATCTAAGCTCGTATCCATGTGTCTTTCCTGTGTCGATACAGCTGTTAGGTCAGTGTTTTATATAACGTATTCACTTTTAACCTTAGATCAAGAGGCTAAGTCGACGTTACGAACCTTATCTTTCCTGAAGAGTCCGGCAAGCACGTGTGACGACATGCGATGTAGTTTGCTATATATATATACACTCAATCGTCAAATTCACTTGTTTATAATATTTGCCAATTAGCAGGATATTTTACTCAGTTATTTCATTTCGAACAAATAATTCAAAATGTTATATATTAGTGCGGTGTCAGTTTTGACATTAATAGTGCAATGCTTGGGTGAAAGTGTGAGTTTACAACGTGTGGGTTCATTTTCAACAACAAACGCTGCTTTCACGAATTTATACGAAAACAAAAATGCTCAAAACCCACAGGATAAATATGATTTGTTGATTTCCACATTTTCCGGGAATCCTTTCACTGGAGGGACAGTAAGCATGGTTCGTGGGATTGGGCGTCAAATGCAAGATCTCGGCAATGTCCAGCCTCAACAACTTGCAGGAAGACTATCATGGCCGAACGAAATAGCAGGTGTTCCAGGTATATAAAATGTTTCTCAATTCTAGTCAGTGCAGGCTGGTGTCTGTCTTGCTTGAATCTAATGTTTGCCAGTTTACTTGTGGAAGGGCGGAGATGTCTTCCCGGGCACAATGTAACCGGGTTCTCTCCCCCACCATTAAACATTGGTCGCCACCGTTTGACTGAAATCTTGTCGAGTGTGGCATAAAACACCGTTCAAACCAACGCATTTTAGTCACGTGTTAACGTTTGATTCATACACATAAATGTACATTAAATGTATCTCAAAAAGTTTGTGTGGAGAAAGACATTGTAAAATTGTATGTGAAATATCTAACCAAAGATAAAACCTTTCCCCATTGGCACAGCTGTTGTATTGTTCAAGATGATTCTTCTTTCGGGCAGCTCCTTGATGTACTTGTAGTTCAATTTTTATTGTTGCCCTTTTAAAAGATTATCATGTATGAAAAAGGGCAATAGCTGTGTTTTTTATCACAAAAATATTTCGATTTTTTCTACGCGTACTTTTACTTGATGTACAATAAGAAATAAGAACTATACAGAGGCATCTTATACTCCTATACATTTTGTGAATAATTTGATTTGATTTTTTTTTTTTTACGCCATACTCAACAATCTTTCAGTCATATGATGGCGTCCAGTTTTTATTGGTGGAGGAGATACCCCGGTTACCCGGGTAAAGACCACCGACCTTCCGCAAGAAAACTGGCAAACTTTCCCACTTAATTCGAAATGACCCTAGCGGGATTCGAGCCAGAGGTGAGAGGCCTTGTTATTTAGAGCGCAATGCCCTAACCACTCTGTCACGGAGACCCCTATTTTGTGAAAATAATGTTAGGTCCAGTGTGGTATGCATATACAAATACTAAGGTTGAATTAATTACTAAGTAATTACAAGTGAATCATTGCCAGACTGGGTTTCTAAAGCAATTTTCACAAAATATATAGGAATTTAAGAATGTGTAATGTGTATATCTCATTTTTGTTATTGTATATCAGTCTACGTAGTTTTTGTCTTAATGTTAAAATATTTAAAATTATATTTTGAAGAGGAGATATTTGGAAAAAGAATGGTTGCTGTTCCTGATGGATTCTTGGTGCCCTTTAAGGGAGATGGTCATATTTATGTAATCGATGTATCCGGAAGTACTCCGCAAGGTCCTTACAAGTTGACAGATCACACAGAAGGGAACTGGTTCTACCATCGAGTAATATGGAAAGATATGGATGGTGATGGTGATAAAGATATACTCACATGCCGCGCCCGAGAACCAATTTTATCTGTCTTTTGTAAGTTGCGTATAAAGTCAGCTCTGCTTTACGAATGAAGTTATAAGTTGGTAAATTACAATGCTGAATTATTTAACGAAAATACATATCAATGTAAAAATTGAAGGTTTTGTATCTAAGATAAAATTTCAGCAGACAGCTTACTGATGATTCTGATGGGAATTGTTTAAAATCAAATTATGAAAAAGGTTATCAGAGCATTATTAAAGCATGCCGTAAATTAATAATGTTTATATGCAAATAAAACTATTATTTCTAGCTTCCAAAGACAGTGAACTCCTGTGGTTAGAAAATCCATCAGACCATAGCTATATGTCACCATGGAAACAGCACGTAATCACTCATGGACCTGATGTTTACTTACGTAACCTACAGATTCCTACGCCAAATGGAACCTTTGACGTAATTGTGACATCAGAGTTCTTCACAAAAAAACTTTCCATTCATTGGACGACTGATAGCCAAAATCGATGGACAGACAGCACAAAGGTGTGTTAACTGTATCCACAGGATGAGAAAAAACATTTAAAAAAATATTTCATCCTATGGATCAAGTTTTGAAAACCAATCGTCCCTAGACATCTTCAGCTTATCCCATTTTTATATACTTTAATGGAACCATTAAAACTTTCCTGTAGTCCGCCTTTCAGATCTGCCATATTCTACTACATGATTTCCACATCCCAGGTCTCTATATATAATGAGTACAAATCTATTTCAGATTTTCTCTCGGACTATTGACACAACTGCAGGTGCACTCTTTGACGTCGAAATATGTGACGTCAATGGCGACGGTTCACGTGACCTTATTGTAATTTCCAATGGAAATAACGGTTCTGTCCTGACATATGAAATTCCAAAAGATTTCAGGTACAGTACCAATCAACAGACAAATTATTGTTAAAATTTGAATGAAAGAGGAAAGCTGCTTTAACTGCATTTGATTACCTATTATTTTACGAATATATCTAGGTGTGACGTCATGTTATGAATAAGGTTACATTGTTGTGTGACGTCACATGAGAAATTTCATTTATAGCTAATATAAATTCTTCTAGACTAACACCGAGTCTATGGGAGACTGCTGCGCGAAATGTATAGATATAATGATGAATTATCCCTTTGTTTGCATCAGACACTCTATCAGTAACAGATTACGGATTAAAGAAACATTTCCAGAGCCAGAATTAAGAATTGTTTAAAAAACATAAATGTACCATTTTCTGAATAACAATCTTCTAAATTTGATTATCAACAAATGGGACTAATTTATGCACCACGTGATACCCGATAACGTTTGTGCGGGACTATTGTTTTTTTTAGTGATGGAATGACGCTAGATGACGATACCCCGCAGTAACGTCATTTCAGCGGAAAGATTACGTAGAGTTACGTTCCATCACCATTGGTGATGTACCGCACAAACGTTATCTGTTATCACGTGGTACGTGAATTATTCCCATTTAACTTATTTATTATTTGTAGGACTGACATCTTCCCTCGTCACACCTTAGCCACGGCATTTATACCGAGACAGCAAGGAACAGGAAAAGGATCTCCAGGTTCTGCATTCTGTATTCATCCGCAGCCTGCATCAGTAACAGGGTATGTCAATTTAGCATCTAATTGACTTCTTAAAGTTCCAATGAAAGTAGTTCATTTATACAATTACAATACACAAACCTACTTTTTCTTATTATAATTAAATCAGTGTTCAGAAAATAAAGTTTCCGTTTACTTGATAGGCAAAACTTTAGACACTCATATTTTGTTGACATAACTTTTGAAACTTCAATAATATTCAAGAAAATCTTAATTTGTTTGTGTGTTTGATTGTTGTTTAACAAGAAATGTTCACAAATATGGAGAACCTATAGGTAAAGCTTTAGGTAAAGTTTTATAAATTTTGGCGTGTTCTATGGGCTGATGCCAATGCAGTGAGGTTCCTTTACATGCCACGCCTTCCGAGGACATTCATTTCGTATGCCAAGCGCTTGGCGAAGGAGCAGTTACTACCATTTGAAAAGTCTTTGGTATGACTCAGTACCGGCAATCGAACCTGGGACCTTCTGCTTGTGAGTCGAACGCTCAATCAATCACTTGACCATCGCAAGCGGCCCAGGAATCTGAGTCATGTGACTCTAATTCTTTTGTATATAAATGTATGTTGAACATTTTATCATACTAGAATCAACTTGTCCGTCCGTCTACGTTTACGCTTAGATTTTCTCACAATCCAAGTGTGAAGTGACGGTAGAAATTGCAGTTGCCTTATGATCCATTTATATTTTCAATGTTTTTTTTTAAAGAAAACTTTGTATAAGATGGTAGTAACGTATTAAATCCCTTTATAATCTTTTTTTTTTTTTGCATTAGGGCCCTTTATAATCTGCCATAAGCGGGGGTACATACTGTCACCCCCTAAGTCACAGCTAGCAAATGTTCTTGTCTTGCATTTCCCTAATAAAGAATGATATAATCAACTCCTACCATGAGGGTATGACAAAGGTATTTGAACCCGAGGGTAAGATTCTTGAATCACAAACCCGAAGCTTGCTGAGGTTTGGCATTCAAGAATATTATCCCGAGGACTGAGATTCCTTGTCATACCTTCAAGGTAGGGGTTGATTATTTTTCTCCCATGTTTTAAAGTTCGTACATCTATGTCAAGTCTGACATAAATATGTTCTGTAGACGCCACACTTCCGGTACGACGCGTGCATCTTGTCATCCCCCCCGTGGATGACAGGCTAATAATTTTGCACTAGTTATAAGGATAACTCCGTGGATATGGGATAAAAAAGGTCTTTGCTCAATGTTCTCCTCCAAATTAAAACCTGAAGAAATTGTTGGGATATAAATTACAAACGAAATTTTAAAAATTGATACATCCTTCATCGTCTTTTCAGTAACAAACCGACTATACTAGTGTCTGGCGATGACGATGGGCGTGCATACGTCTTAGAACCAAACAGCACCGATGCCAGCAACTGGTCGTATAAGAAGATAGCTTTCCTGGACGCTGGACAAGGAACGGTTGGCCAACTGGCCTTTGCCGATGTGGACGGCGATAATTACATTGATATTTTTGCTCCGAGTTACTCTACTGGAGAAATAATTGTGTACAGTTTCAGACCGAATGTGATTGCTTTTGGATAAGCTAAAATAGTTTTATGACTGGACAAATATACAAACATTACGTTCGTTGAAAAGTTTCATTCAAGGTTCAATAATCACTTCTGCGTAAGACTTTTGAAAACTTCCGGTTTCAAAAAGATGGAATCGTTAGTCACCCATCCTCATCAAATGACAATAAATTTAAGGCACAGTGTCGGACTGAACAGAGGACATTGTGCATTTTGTTTCTCAATTTTATTGAATGAAACGTTTTGAATGAGAAAAATTGGAAAATGGGAATTCATATTCACCGTCAGTCGTACCAATCATTATCATTTCTACAAGTTATCATCCACTTCATAGGAAGGCGAGTAATATTATTGTATGAAAAATTAAATACAAACAAATTGTGGTGTCATGGAATGTTTAGATATATTGTCTCAGTGGTGTCTAATAGTCCTTTTAATTCGGAACTTGTATTTATTTGTTGTTTTGCGTTCCGCTAAGAATTTTTCACTTTTGATACCTCGACAAATATCATTGCAGTGTCATAAGTTTCTACCTGTTCTATGAATGTGTTAACGCAGTGAAAGTCTGTTGAACTTGCCAAGCCTGGCATGGAATGGTACCTCGGTTTTAAGCCTTACCCCGTTCCGAAAGACTCGTCGACTTTCACTTCGAAAGCCAAGCATCTGGCAAAGGAACAGTGTGAACCACGATTAATTAGTCTTTGTGGCATGTTTTCTGAACTTTCAAACAATATACCGTTTTGCACACTACTATGGAATGCATGGCAAATGATAATTTCGTATTAAATATCACTGCGTACACCATAATATCAAAATTCTTGTTAGGTGTATCGCTACTGGTTTTCAAATCTTGACAGTTTCTTACATCACAAAATAGTAAAATAACGGAAATATCAAGGCATCTACACAAATTATCAGCTTCCTTAACATTTTTTGACAAATAAAATGTATTATGTAACGAATTTAATGAGTTCTTTGAATGTTGAGAGCAGTAAAACTTTACATAACACGTAATTGTCTCGGCTGTGGAAAATAAAATTATCTTAAAAAATAGAAACTGCTAGTGTTTAAACCGAAAGTTTTAACATCGAGTGACACTCAAGTCTAGGAATTTGGAAAGATGGCAGATGCATTCTTAAACAATGTTTTCTGAGTAATAAATTTTGAATGAATTTTAAGTGTTTTACACCATACTCAACAATGTTTCAGTTATATGGTGGTGGTCAGTTTTTAATGGTGGGGTAAACCCGGTCACGATGTACCCGGGAAGAGACCACCGGCCTACTTTCTCACAAAAAGTCAGCTTAGGTTCCAGTGGGACTTGAACCTGGGCTGGCAGGAATTGAGAATAGAATTAAAAGTGTAGAAGATGTTATCCCGAGCTGGAGGAAGTCTATTGTTCCACAGACAATCGGTCGACAGATCCAGAAATAAAATGGGAATAAATTTAATTAATAATACTTTTTTCCTGTAGATGAAAATAGTTTTCATATACAGAAAATGTGTCAGTAATTGCTACATTTCAAATACTACACCTCAAGTTAAGAAGCACAGAGGCAAATAAACTGATAGACACTTTGCAATGTTTGTAATTTCTATGTCCTAAATTCAAGTTTTAGGGTATTTTCGAAAGTTTTCAAAAATGATGATGATAGTTTATGGATATTTATATCTTCTATAGTAACAAAGACAAATTACGGCACAATGATAACTTATATATTTATAATACTGTATCTGGATAGTCGTATAAAGTTTTTAATTTGGTCCTAAGTCAGAAGTGTCAATTCTTTGTGAAATGGATGCAAGTCGTAAGTGTGATTCTAATACCAAGTCCAAGATTTAAAAATTTTGTAAAACAGAACCTATGGTTATTTGTCTTAAGATAAACAAAATTACAGATAATAAAGTATTAATCTACAAATTGTTAATCAGACAATACAGCATTGCGCTTTACACCGTGAGTCTCCTCTTGACAGCGCAAGTTCGTGCCCTGATGGAACCTAGGCCGATATTGTGAGTTTTCCAGTTTACTTGCGGAATGGCAATGGTCTCTTCCCGGACACACTGTAATTGGGTTCTTTCCTCCATCATTAAAAACCGACTGCCACCATATAACTGACAAATTGTTGAGTGTGGCGGTAGAAAAACAAACCAGTTGAAAATTTGACACATGCGGACTTCTGAAAATGCAGAGATGGGATCAGGTGCCATTTGATATGTATATCTAGGCGAGTATTAGTGAAAAAAAAGTCTAAACATCAGGTGTGGCAAGGAATGAGTTTATTGCTGACTACAAATATTAATAGTCAGAAATCGGACATAATACAATTGCTTTAGTGAACATACATAGGAAGTTGACAAATTGATGGCTAGTTAGACCATAGGAAAAAATATCGACTCATTATCAGTGAAATATTGAGGTGATATTGACTCGATGTACATAAATCCATGTCGCTCTGATTCAAGTCTCAAAAGCAGATGACATTAATAACATATGTATGACATATGTCGTAAAAACAATGTTAACCTTTGTCATTTTATCATAAATATAGTAAACAAACTTTACAACTCGATTTGTTGAAATTTCTTTTTGACAGCTGTCCTAATATGTAGAATTGTTTGTCGTGAACTAAAACAATCATGTATTGTGTACAAATGTTCTGATACTTGGGAACTGTTCGTTACTCTAGATACACAAAATACATACCGGAAGTCAAGCATTCGAGTAAGGAAAATTCTGAATATGTTTCTATGTAGATTCTAGAAGTGTTATAATACATAATATAATACTAAATCTCTGCTAGCTGATTTGAGCAGGAAAATATTCTCAAAATAAACAATCTACTAACAATAAACAAAACCACACTCATTATGTACAATTACACGGCAACTTTCACAATAAATACATGGTGTTGGCTACCGAGCTAATACTCAACCCGTCATCGAAATCATTTAAATATTGACATATTTTTAAAATTATCATATCTTAAAGCTGACCTGTATCTGTAAAACATTCTTAAGGCTGTGATTATTCTGTAAAATATTGTCACTCGGTAGCCACCACCATTTTCCATTTTAAATCTGAACAATTTTGCGCAAATTTACAATCAGACGTCATCATTAAACTCTACATTCGAAACTGAGAAGGGAGAATAATGGAACTTGCACTGCTTTCACTTGTGTGACTCAAGTTACCGAATTTGCATATACCCCCAAAAATGTATTCTCCCCCAATCTGTCAGTTCGGTTGTTAGGCAACAAGTGACGTCATGTGAGCAATAATGATAACACTGATTGACGTAACTACTGACTAGGACTCGCAAACACATTTTACTCTAATATCAAATTGTACCCATATGCCCTTTAGGGACTTCTCATTGGTTAGTATAACCCCTCTGTTTGGACTGACAGCTGATGTATCGATAAGACTGACGTCATCAAAATATTAAAAACAACAGATTACTGATGTAGATAAAAGATTATGTAAAGACATACACAATATAATGACTAGCTCTCATATATTGTAGATTAATGGTTTTTTTATAATACCCAAAGTAAATGATACATTTACATATCCCATTCCATACTATTTATTAATTAAGCTGAATTATATTCGTTACATAGAATCAGAATCTGTTTCAATATTAAGTATGCAAATTTCTGACAAACATCAGAAAGATTCAGGTTTTGTTTTCACACTTCAATTTGATGTATAAGACTTGGATAAAAAAAAACAAAAAACCCTGAACGAGTATAAGCTATGATTTCAAATATAGGCAATTTCCAGGTAAATACTAAAAACCTACAGGTAAGAATAATATTAAGATATATCTATGCTTCGCTACACACCAAAATTATCAAAATATAATGTTGCAACATACAATATAATGATAAATATAAGTTGTCTGTGTATCACGTGACAATAGACAAATAAACAGTAGACATTTTATATATCTAATTTATTGTCAGTCCACAATGTTCATGCAGTTATACATAACTAAAAGTACAGGGTAAAATAAAAAAAACGACACATCTTGCTGTCCCAGTCACAAAAGGTACTGTAAAAATTCGAAATCACGCAGGAAGAATTGGTTCACGGGATACACAAGAGGTTTTTAGCCAATGGTATTTAACTTTCGGATTTAACGGCTTCTTCTCCACCTTCGCTGCTCTTCTTCAAATTATCACGCCAATTTTGTTGTTTATCTGCCTGCTAATGAAAGTAATATCAAACATATTTTATTCGCTACAACAATAATTTGACCAAAATAAATTGCTCAAAAATAAAACAATTAAATTTATCTTCATTTACAAATTATTTTTGCGTGTAATAATAATCTTTATCACTTTAATGTCTATTCATCCATTCGTTCTGTTGCAGAAAATTTGTATCTTTTTGCAGAATACTTGAATATGATAAGATATTTTAGTGAATACTAATTAAATTGAATGTTTTATCAGGAAAATGAAAATTGAGTATTATCTCTTAGAACAGCTAGCAGTGGAAGATGAAATGCATAATTATGAAATCACACAATAATGGAAAAACATCGAGAATTAAGCAACAGCTGATAATTTAGCAGCACAATATAAATATGACATAAAACAACATCATGATTCTCAATTTTAAAAAATTAATGTATATTAGGGACTTGCAGTATATAAGAAAAGACAAAAAACTGCAAATTTCTGTTTTGTATGCATCATAAAAAGGATGATAATTTCCATGCAAACATAATGTACATTTAGAAAAAAAATATCATAGGGAACTAGACAAAACTTCCACCAGAATGGAATAATTTTTATCTGTAATGTAGTGGTTTTATTTTGTCGAATCCCGACTTAAAACTAGCATGGATTTATTTCTCCCTTAACTAGTCTCTTGTAACAATAGTTTTGTGAACGAAAGGGTTAAATATCAACCTCGACATAGGACAGGTAGTTATTTCAGCCTACCAAAATAATGTCTTGTGTAACGTACATTTGACGTCACAGTTGACGTTTCCTTGGGTAACGTAATTTTTCGTAATCAATTTCTCTAAGGACGTCTTTTTACTGTTTTTGTCTCAGAGCATGACAAAATTCGAGTTACGTTTGTGACTCGAACTCCATGCCACCGGATGTCATCTAAATATATGTATAAAGGTATTATGATTTCAAAGTTGACAGTTCATATACGAACGTCAATGCAATATGTATGCGGAAGGCTGAAATAGTACATATGCAAAGTAGACAGACTTCTGACGAGTCAAAAGGTAGGAATAATTGATGATGGCGGAATGAACGCCTTATTATGAAGGCCACTACTGTCGGATAAAATGTAAGTCCAATTTATCCTAGGTAGAAAGGATTACATTTAGTTTTGTGAAGTGGAGTGGTCGACTCCTAGCTGATAAGAACACACGTCCATAGCTTATCCCATTTGTTTTGGTAACCAGGGGTATCTACGACTCTACAGGAAAAGGAAAGGGATTTTAATACAAAAGAACGCAACATAATTCTATCCAGAAAACAGTGAGGGGATTCTATCCAGAAAAAGTAAAGGGATTCAAGCTATAACAATATATCAATAACCAGTATTTCACCACTGTCGTCTGAGTCATATTGTAAAATAAATTGATCCAAACTTTAACATTTATGTCAATCATCATTGCCAACTTGTAACATTGTTTAAAAATGAATGGTACTAGCAGACGACCAGAAGTTTCGTTGACCATCATAACTCACTGACTGACCTTCTGTCATAAATTACGACACAAAGTCTTTCAAATAAAATTAAAGGGGGACAATCATTTGATGATAAACATCCAAAAGAGCACAAATATCAGTGTGTACAAGTGCAGTATGGAATACATGGTTATAAAACGTATCACATCAAAACCTGTCACCAATAGATCCATACCTCTATGTCGTTAAAACGTTTTGGTATGCAGCAACGGTCGTTAAAATGCTTTGATATGCAAAAACAACCATTAAAAATTTCGTACAAGGTAGTAACACGGAAAGAGTAAGCCTAGAATGAGTTAATTGCCAAAAAACAGAGGTAGACTCACGGGAAAATGTTAGTTGTACCATAACTACTAAGAAATTTCTTTCTATCCATTTGCAGTCATCTTGTGGAAGTACAAATAAAAACTCTGTCGTGTATCCTAAAATGTTTTTTTTTTTCAAACATTCTAGATCCTGGGAATCAACACAGGGAATACATTTCTAAGATAATCTAAAACATTTTAGGTGGAATTGAAGGAGGATGATTTGAGGATAGAAAGTGGTGGTGGATATGACCTCACAGTGTGCAGGTTAACTTAAATCTATAAAATACTTTATTTTCAGTAAAGAAAGAATAAAAGGAGCAGAAGAGAATTTGGTTTGGGGTTCTTGTTAAACAAAATGGCGGTAATTATAAAGGAATCAAGGAAGGGAGTGAGTAGCACTCAAAGTAGAAAACGTACCTCATTATCATGCTAGCCCAGAAGCCATGGTCAAATTTTATTCCTTCTGAAAAGACACATTTTTCTCAATATCGAGCCAGTAAGGGTTTCATAAGACTACAACTGCAGTTGAATCATCTGAGTCAATATGGTGTCATAATGCTATAGCAAACATACTCTGTATGATCTAACTAATCACATGATCAGGACCTAGCCCGCCATTGGTGGACGTAGCAGTCACATGATCGATTTTGTCTCATCAATGGTGGACATGTGCACTTCTACGTTTTAGGGGCTTCAAATAATCTAAACAAAATGTAGACGAGATTATACAGACCTCATGTGTTCCTTCATATAACAAGACAATCAATAATTTTGATGTTCGAATCTTTTTTTCTACAATTCTCAAAATAAGTCTCTAAAATATCAAATAGCAAGTTTTAGGTGTATAACTTTAGTTTGTAATTTCATTTTCTATTTTCCTATCTTCACCATCATGACCAGGGAAACAAATAGCAACTACATTTTATTTGTTTTCTTTTTTCTTTATTTTTATTTTTCAATTTCTTTTTTTTTTTTTTCGAAATCCTTGTTTTGTATTGCCATTTTCAAAATGCACCAATGACTAACTGTATCAAAAGTACACGGTTGATACAGGCAATCTGGAATGCTTTGGAACACATCAGATTGTATCTATGTTAGTGACAAACCAAATAAACACACAATAACAGGATACGGTACTAACAGATAGCAAGCAAGTAACAAAACGTTTCTTCAAAAATCACACGGTCATATGAAATAGAAAACTCTTATCTTGAAAATTTCATAATGAGATGGGCATATGAGCAGGTAACTTAATTCATAAAGTGAAAAAGCTACTGCAAATTAACTCATTCACCCCTTAAGACACAATTGGACTGGACTAAGTCATTGTTTTACAGAAGAGTCCATTGTTTTTCAGGGGTTGATGAGTTATTAAGATGTAAATGTTTTTCTTGTGGACTTTTATATCATATATAAACAAAGAATTTATTTATATGTAAAACAACCTGACTTAGTTAACGTGTTTATAGGAAATTGATTTGTTATAATTGGACTAGACAACACAGAAAGAGATTGTTGTTCAATTTTGAAATAAATCTTATGTTTAATTACACAAAAGTGAATATTTAAAAAGATATGATGCACCAATTGTGTGGGTTTTTTTTAATATCTGTTTAAAAACAAATATAATTATCAAAAAACTAAATTACTAAGTCATTCTAGTTCAAACCACATCATGGCAATCTAATGCTAACCAATTTGAAAACGTTTATTCACATCTTTTTCTCTTCAATAAATCTTCTTTACTTTTGAATTTTACCGTTTTTACACAATTCAACTGTTTTTCAGTTACTAGTGCCTTGCCAGTTTTTTTGTGGTGGAGGAGGGAACCTGGTTACAGTGTACCAGGGAAAGGATCACTCACCTTCCATAAGTAAACTGAGACTTCCTCACAAAACCAGCTCAAGCAGCAGTGGGGCTCAAACAAGGAGTAAAGCACAATGCTCGAATTACTGGGCCACAGTGGCCATCTTGATTTCATCTTGTTTTTTTTTTAAAGAATTTTTTTCCACCCTGAATCTTAATCATAATATACAAATTTGTTATTTTACTTGAAGAATGAACATTTATATTTAGTAACGACCAGAATGGAGAGCAGTGTTTGATACAAGACTAAATTTCCCTATGAATACAGTACAACCCACTTAAGTGACCACCTGTGTATAAAGACCCCCTGGTCATAAAGGTGTCCCCAATGGTATCACTTGTGTACAAATCAACCTTTATATAAAGACACCCTCCCTATAAAGGATTTGGTGTGTCCCGAAGGAGATCTTTATATACAGGTTTCCCTGTGTACAAAACCAACTGTTCAGTGATCTCGAATTCTTGTGAAGTGCTTGGTAAATATTTCATTGGCAGCTTAACCCTTTCAAACCTACAGACCATAATAGACTAGTCTTAAACAATAAAAAGACCAAACCATTCAGATTTTCAGGGGTAAAAGAGTTAACCATTTGCAAGTTGGAACAATAAAAATAGCAGTATTCTGCAACTACCAAACTTACATCCCCCCAACAGGTTACATAAATTTGTATCCCCCAGGTCCTCAAACAGGTAAGATACAAATCTGTAACTCTTTCAACAAAGTAACAGATAAATCTTTTCAACTTAGAGGAAACTTTCAAAGAGGTGACATAAAATTTCCAAAATGTTGTCAGCTGATGTTAACTGAAATAACCCCCATCAAAACCATTATGGTATAGTGAATAGTTTCTATACCAAAAACCTTGGTAATACTACCTGCAGTTGTATATACTGCAGATACAACGGCCAAAATCAGAACCACAAAATAACACAGGAGAGATCACTCTGGTTACGTGGAGGTTACAACAAATACAAATCACGTAACCTCCTTTTCGTTCTTGATGAATTTCATTTTTAAGTCTTCATTATTGCTATTGTAACCAGCAGGTTTCAGTCATTCCTTTTAGCGTAACCTGTAAATGGGTTACAACAAGTTCTGGTATTTTGTGGCCTGAAAATGATGTTGCTCACAGGTTGTAATTTTCAAGTTTTTCTCTCTTGACACGATCAAAGTTATTTTTAATTCGTGGATCATGGGAAGGATAAAAATGATATGTTATACATGAGCAGCTCATTTTTCTTAAGTTCATCAGTTTATAAACACCATGTAAATGGCGAATATTAACATTGTGAATTATTTCTCTTGTACAGTAATGAATATGTTTTTGGTAAAACTAACGAGTGTAATTATCATGGAGGGGAATACAAATAGGAGGGGGGGGGGCATCTTTAATAGACATTTCTTGTATCAACACCGAACTACAAACTGGTATTTACATAACCATTTTTGAATACAGAAACAAAAAGATTCAATTAGTTCCTCATAAGATGCATTAGAGGCAATAGCAGAGAAAATGAAAAGTGGAATACTAAATGAAGAAACAATTACTGAAAGTGCAACAAAAATAGAGATAAAATTAGCAGAATTAAGCTGCAAAATTTTGTACAATCATCTGGAATGGAACAGAATAGCTCAATTCTGTTACACATTTTCAACATTTTTTTTTACTTTTCAACTTAATTCTGTTTTTGGTGAATATGATTTAAAATTCCCACTACTTTCTACCACATGCAGTTTAAGGAGCATTGAAAAGGAATTAATGAAGCAAAACAGGCTATAAATAGATGATGAATATACGTGTATATATATATATAGAAATATATTATCTTTTTATTAGATACCTAGATGAGTGCATGAGTAAAGAATGAAATATAATTTTGATCAATAGAATTAATACAATATCTAATAAATTGACATTTACATTTTAATAGATACAATCATTTCCTCACAGTTAATTTCTACACAACATAAATTTATCAATAATATATCATAATTCAAAAGTAACGAGGAATTAATCCAATTTTTTTTTAAAAAAATCATCAGTTTCTCTACTATTGCCAGTTGTAAATCACATAGAAATTGAACAATTCAAAAAGCACCACAAAATAAAGGAATAGTTTAATTTGAAAAGATGTCATAGTTATCTCCCCTTACCTTCTCCTCTTCCTCATCTAAAGCATATTTACTTTGTCCTGTCGACTTCAGTGTAGAACGAAAATCAGATTTGTCTTTTTTAAGTTTATCGTATCTGAAAGATAAAAAAATCATTGTGAAAGGTTAACATTACAGACATGCATATCTTAATAGATGATCAGTTTCTCTTATCAACAGAATTCAATTGTTTTAAATTTTTCTTTTTCTAAATCAGTGAGATAGATTGATTGACAGATTGACAGATAGTAGTTAAACCTCCAACCATGATTTTTCACAGTTGGAGTCACAAAAAAGCTTTGTGAATATGTAGTTAGAACTTAACTTTGTTATAAATACGTTTAACCTTATTTAAATATAATTACTGAAACAGACACTTTACTGATCAGATTTCTGAGATAAAAGACATCACAATATTCAAATTAAAAACAATAATTCTGTAAATATTCATGAATCAATACATTTCCCTGGCATTACTAAGTGAATGGCAAGTAATTACAAACTTTTAACCAATCGTTGAACTGGACAGACTGACAGATGAACGCAGACATAAACGTATACTCTGCTCAGTTCTAATTGGCAGAGATCTCCTAAAATAAATCTCAAGTACTTACTTGCTCTCTGTCTTGTTAACTTTCCTAAGGACTGGTTTTACGCTGTAAATATACAAACAAATCGAGTGTTATATTTTTACTACCATGGTAAGCGCTCACCCTGTCATTAGCCTCCAAGAAAAGGCTTGATTTGTAAAAATAAAAGAATTGTTCAGAAATTTTCCCAACCAAGTAAACCTCTAGACTTTCAAATAGTGTGCCATAATATGGCACATGTACATGTATATATATATATATATATATATATATATATATATATATATATATATATATATATAGTTTCCACTTGTCAAAATTTGGTATCAATATCCATTGACCTGGCTAAAAAAAATTCTGGTTGGCTAATTTTTGGCTCATAGTTTTTTGAGTCCAGAGTAAGCCCTACATGGATAATGCTTTTACTGTATACATACTTACATGCAGTTATATAACATTGTACCTCATCTAAAAACATGTTTCATACAAAAACAGTACATACTTAAGAAACATTTTGCTTCCAAGGGCTGAACTATAACTCAGGCAAATATTGCTCAGTTTCAGCCATAATCAAACTTGTGCTATGTTCAATTGATATAATCCATCACAATGAAGTAAATTAACTCATTCACCCCTAAAGCCACATCTGGACTGGTCTAAGTCATTGATTTACAGAAGAGTCCATTGTTTTTCTGGGGTTGATTGAGTTAAAATCTATGGGAAAAACTCAAGTCTTTTGATAGAATGTTGCAAACGGGCAAACAGACAAATGGAAAAAATAAACAAACAGACCAAAAACAGTATGTCCAAGAATCTTTCACTTCAGAAGCATACAAAAGTCTCCAAAATATGTGAAATTTATTTGATAAAATTTGGCAAAACAACAAAATTTCTTTTATTACCATATACATTTTGTAGTAAAACTGTGGTATATAATTCTAGTGAGAAGTAATTTTAGCGATTTTATGATTAAACAAAGATAAACCTTACCTATGATGAGGAATGGATTGTTAGCGATATTGTATCTTAGCGATCTCAATATCCTCGCTAATAATGCCGAAATTGAATCCTCGCTAAAATGTCTGCTTATATGGTACCTGTATGTGTTTGAACTTGTGACAATTCATCTACTGCTATGGTTGTAAGCATGAGAAATGAACATTTTTAGCTTCCCAAACCTTTACTGAAACACATCAGGGGATGAAAATTCCTAAAGTCTGAGGTCTGGGACCTACATATTTTATGGGTAGACTTGTCATTTTCTGTTTGTGTGAGTTTGAGGACCTATCAGCTCTGAATCAGTGAATGTCTGTTCTGTCATTTCCCTTTCTTTCTAAGCTTTGTTTCCCTGGCAACGTTAAATCGTCCGTCAGTGATAACCCTCAAAGCCAACTATATTATCAATATAGATATTATGATAGGGCCCAAATGTTAGAGGACTCGACCTCTTGACTCTGGATCATAATATTTAAATGGCATCTGTACTATCATAGAACGACACTTTTCTTGTTCTATCCACAGAAAGAAACAACAAATATACAGTAAAACCTGCTTTAGAGACCACTTGTGTATAAAGACCACCTGGTAACATTGACCGTTTTTGCTGTCCCCAATAGTACCATTTGTGTACAAATCAACCTCGATATAAAGACCACCTCCCTATAAAGACTTTCTATAAGGTTTTCTTGTGTCCCTAGAGAAAGTCATTATATACAAATTTCACTGCATGCATAAATTAATGTCAACTTACAATTTGCCTTTGGCATCGTTTACTTTTAAGGTTAATGAATTTATCTGGAAAGAGAAAAATAAATCAACATTATATCATAAAAACTAACTTAGAAAATTTTTTTTTCTTCCGACTTTAAAATAAATAATTTTTTGTTTAACAAGTAGAAAAAAGTACAAATACCAGTTTTAATCAATACTAAGTGCAGAGGACAATATAAAAAATTAGGGCTGTCATTGATAGACTCGATATTGATGTGTCAATATACAAACTGATTTGTTGGTAATTGATACATTTGTTTTAGAATCCATACATTTCATAATGCATTTCACAGGATGTATTTTCTTTTACAATTTCCAAAATATTCCATTTATTTTACTTCATGTTCTTGAACTATGTTATATTTTAGTCTAATTGTCTAAAACAAAACTATTTATCTATAGCATCTTGATCCTTTACCCTATAATATTAAATAAATGTTGCACTACGGCATATAAACGTACCTCAAAATCTTGCCCTTTACCCTATAATATCAAATAAATGTTGTACTACAGCATATAAACATACCTCAAAATCTTGTTTACGAATCTTCAAGTTCCAGTCGTACAGTTCTTCCTCTAACTGTGCTATCATGTCATGCAGACTCTTACAAAGTTTGATCAGATCCGCTGTAATAATAAATAAATAATCAAATGATAAAATCTGCAGGAAGAAATTATTTTTCTGCAATATAATTCTACAGTCTTTCAGTCATTCATTATTTTAGTTCTAAAATATGGTTAAAATCTATTTTTTATTTATATTTATTCATTTTCAAGTTTTCCTGAATCTTAATATGCAAACAAATTTTGTCTAAACAAGTTTTAAACTAAATGAAGTGCAAATAAAGGATATATAGATGTAATAATGTGGCTCTTTCTTCTGGCTGGCTGAGCAATGTGAGCAAATTTTTTTTTTTTTTGGGGGGGTGGGGGGATGTTGTTTTACACCACACTGTAGAATTTTCAGTTATATGGTGGTGACCAGTTTTTGGTGGTGGAGGAGAGAACCCAGTTACAATGCACCCCAGAAGAGACCACTGGCCTTCCGCACGAAAGCAATGAACTATTTCCATGACAATTCTAAGGACAGATATGTGTATTTACTTGACAATACTCCGATAATTTGTAATTTCCCTAAATGATTATCCATCAACAGCAGAGTGTTCCATTAATTTATATCAACCGTCAAATACTTGGATATTGAAAAAAAATATCTCTAAATAAAAAACAAAAACCAAAAGCAAATAACATAAATACAGCATTTAGACAGAAAATCTTAGCAAATATCAACTACAGATACAAAGATCATTCAAACGTGCATTATTTCAACATTTATGTTTCTCTTAAATCTCTCTCTCATGTGTTTGTCTCTCTCTTGAGTCTTTTTCTGTTTCTCTTCAATAGCTCTCTCTCTCTCTCTCTCTCTCATTATGCATTTGATCTATTCTCTGTTGCAGCACTTTGAGCAGAAAATGTTCAATGATTGGTCATTATTATACATCAAACAGAGAATACTTGATATAAGTTTGACTCTTATATCGTTCTTGACAAACAGACACAATTAGATCATAGCAAGGCTCGAAGCATCACGAAATCGGAATTTACTTTCGATTAACATCCCTCTGATGACAGTAATGAAGGTTCTTCAACTCATGTTTTAGCAATCTGAGATTAAAATGCATCAAAGGCAATTGCTAAAATTAGACAATTAACTATCCTTACATCAAAGATAAGTTCTATTACACACTGTAAATTTATCCAGGTATCAAAGAGAAATCTGAGAGATACAAAATCTGCAAATAATTTCTCTCTATCATTATTGACCTAATGTCAGAATTGATACCATGGTTGCTGTAAGTATTGTGACTCTCATTTTTAACCCTTTCAACCCTACAGAGCATAATAGACTGGTCTAAGACAATAGAAAAGACCATAGCATTTAGATACTAAGGGGTGAATGGGTCAGAGAGAGAAATTCAACTACAGTAAAACCTGCTATAGTGGCCACCTCTATATAAGGATCACCTGTCTATAAAGGTCAGTTTTGAAAAGTCCCTTGACTGCATACTTCAACTAAATTGAACCTGTGTATAAGGGTCACCTGCACATAAAAGTCAATATTCTCTGGTCCCTTGGGTGGCCCCTATATACAGGTTTTACTGTATACAGAATACCACATCACTGAAACAGGTTCTGTCTTAATAATGAAACAACAAATTTGAACTAAAGTTTTAAAAATATTTACAAATATTGAAAAAATATATATATAATTTTTGTGTTTGTTAGATATAAATGCATATATAAATGCCATAAACTTCAGAAAAAGCTTGATTAATTTCTATTCAAGGTCAGAATTGCAGTATTTATTCCTATTCAAGGTCACAATTGCTGGCTTAATTTCTATTCAAGGTCAAAATAGGTAGATTAAAAGAGATCACCAGTAAAAGAGACTTAAGAGTTCTTCTCCTGATGGTTCATGATCTTAATCCCAAAGATTAGTGCCGACATATTATTCAAAGTGTAATAATTTCAACATGTCATCTGCCTCCTCCTAGATTGATGACCTGTTACACTGAATTGTTTCCTAGACAACGCACTGTTTGTAGTGTAGCAATGTCATCCTTAAAGGAAATATTTGTGCAGTTAGAAGGGAATTTCTGTGTCAGCCAAGAAAATTTGTCCATGGACAATCCAAGTTAATTACCCCTCATCTTACTTGATTAACTGCCCTTGTTTACAATGAAGAATTGTTGCCTTTTTATCATAATGAAAAGTGTTACAACTATTGAACGGTCCTTCTCCATCATTTTGAACTAGCCCTGGTCAGTCAACTAAACGAATCCAAGTAATATCAGCATCAAGTAATATCAGCACTCATACAAGTAACTTTGGTACCTATCATTTCAGCTTCAGTTATTTTCAACTCTTGAACAGGTAATTATGGCAGCTAATACTGATTAAGATATATCAATTAGTATCTCCTGATGAGATATTAATTTTCAAAAGTCAAGTTTTAACAAGTGTTTTTGAAATTGTTTTACAAGGAGCAAACTAGGTTAGACAGATTTAACTTGCTATGCCTCTAGCAAATCTGTGAACAGAATTCCCCTAATATCAAATTATAATACATAACCTATAGCATCATCAAACTGAAATATATCTATACTTTATTTCAATGAAGTATCTCAAGTAAACCACAATGAATGGTCCCTATACAACAATGAACTATCCCTCACTAAGTTATCACATTGCATTGCAATTTGATAGGTGCAACTATTTCTACTTCAAATCTTTCAAGCATCTGTTTAACAGTGATGTTTCTGGTGAATTACATAATTCATATGTTAAAAGCTGCTTGTAGGGAAATCAAAATACGTTTTTATTCACTCATATTTCTTGCACAAACAAATATCAACTTCAAGATGATTATCAAAGTTCACATATCTCAGGAAAATACTCAAGATAGGTAATTTATGGCTTTCACATCTCTTTCATTTTGTTTTACAACCCTTACAGCAATATTTAAGTAGAAAATTTAACAATGAATAATATCATAAATAATAAAACATTCAAACAGGGAAACAAGTCATAAAACAGACAATGACTAGAAAAGAAACAAACACTCAATTCCTGTCTAGAATGTCATGATTTATGTTCAGATGAGAGAACACAAAGTTGAAGCTATTCCAAATGCCACCACTAAATACGCATAAAAATTTTATGACATGGAATTGGCAAATCTTCAAATTTCATAACGACATGTGGGGGGGCTTCTAAATTCTGTTTTTTCCCCCTCATTGCTCTCTATTTGATATTCAAGTTGGAAAATTTTGGGGGGAAGAAATAATTTAAAGCCTCAATTTCTTTTTTTTAACTCAAAATATGAACAAATATAACCTCACTATTTAAGACCTAAAAAGAATCTGTATCACCATAACGTTTATAAAGATACATTAAATTGCTCTGAATTTATGCTGTTTGGTTTAATTTAATTTAAAGCCTCAATTTCTCAAAATACTCAAAATATGAACACATATAACCCTACTATTAAAGACCTCAACAACAAAAAATCAGCATCACTATAGGGTTTATAAAGATATACTAAATTGCTCTTAATTTATGCTATTTGATTAACTTTTTTAAGGCTACATTATAAAAACGCTTATATCCATCATACAGCAATATACATTTATGGCATTTGTTGACATACATGTATTCCAGTACTTCATACCAATGTATTGACCTTTTCAAACCTACAGATCACAATTGACTGGTCTAAGCAATAGAATAAAACATTCCATCTAGATATTTAGGGGTGACAGGGTACATTGCATACAGGGAAATCTTAGTTGTAAACATGAACAAAGAAACCTAACAAAAAAACCAAAAACAACAAAACAATAAAAACAAACAAAAACAAAAAACAACATTCAATCCCCCCCCCCAATAAGAGTAAATCATACTGATGTTGCAGATTTTCTATGAATAACACAACATACAAAAATTCTTCTTAACAAAAACAAAGTAAAATTGTTGTCTAGATCTTAAATCAAATGTATCAACAACAAGCAACAAACTAGAAATGAAACAGAATCAAAACAGACAACTAAAGAACAAATGAACTGTTTCAGTTGTCAAGTTGTCATGCAGAAAAAACTGAACAACAATAACAGGTGCCATGCCAATAATTTTGAATGACACTGTACCCTCTCCTTTGCCATCTGTATTGCAAGGAGGCACTCGCTCATTTATGAATCGTTCCTTCTCCTCGGCTTTAGCCATGGCTTCTTTTTTAAGATCCTCTGCAGCTTTTGCCATGATGAGAGTCTTGAAAAATATTAAGATAAATTCACAATCCAGATCAAAAATGAAATAAAAAACAGAAAGTCAGTCATCTCAACAATTCACATTCTGTTTTAAGGTTGGAGATAGCTGGCAGAAACATCTACTGATGCTCTTTGCAAAGGCAAACTGTACACAACACAAAAAGTCTAGAGCCATCAGATCGAAAACACTCAAGGCATGCTGGTTATTTGTAGCAGATGATAATCAAACTCTCTCATGTAAGCAGCACAATGATTTGGAAAGATCACTATATTTAATAGTACAGTGCAAGTATTCTGATAAGATGGAGAAGATTAAATAGCAGCTCCCTCCCTTTCTTGCTCACTCTCTCTGCAAATACAAGCATGTGCTATATATACATTCATAATGAGATTTTATCTGCTAATTTCAACTGCCACATCAACTATTTCATTGCAACCAAGACAAGTATTACCACATTTCCTCCAAACTTCACACAAAATATCTGATGTTTATATCAACAAAAACTAAAATTACGATAAAAATAATAGTGATCAAATAATAGTGATCGGGGAACAGATATAAATACCTGCCTCTATGACTCATGTCAATAAGAGGCTTTGACACAGCATCATCGGAGTCTTAGACGGCATTGCAGTTCATGTACAAATATGGAATAACTTAAACATTTAAATGACCTTGATTGTTCTGAAGGACCTTCAATGTTATACTACACTAACCATGCGTATTTAACATATTCATCCCAAAAGATGCAATTGGACTGGCCTATTTCACAAATGAGAAGATTCCATTATTTTTCTGGGGTATATGAATTAATATGGACAAGAAGTACAGAGGGTTGACCTTTCCCACAGACTCCTGACAGTATTTCATGTCATTTTCCTAGCAGTCCGGATAAACAATACTGGTCAGTTATGTGTATATTTTCAGCTTGGTCAAGTAGCTTATTACAAAAATGATTTATGAAACAGTATTGAACTACAAGAATTCTTTTGTTTTCTAAAAGGTGTTGTACAAAGTAAGCTCCCTTGAATAATTTTGACAGTGTGAACAATTCAGAACCAGTACCCCAAAGGTACAACAATTTAGAACTTTTCACATCTGATGCTTCATTCCCATTAACCAACAAGATATACAAATGGACTGGGCAACATCATTCAAGTGTAGAAGAGTTCATTATTTTTCAGGGGTTGCAAGTTTAAATGAATTTATTTTTGCATCACTGTCTCTCCTGAAAGTCGCCCCCGCAATTCACATCTTTAAATACTTATGACCTTTCATAAAATTTATGCAAAACAGGTTTTTATTTGGTTTTTTTTTGTTTTACAGTGCAAGATAAAAGCTACCTTCCAACAAAATACATGAACTGCACACACCCACACACACACATATATACACACACACACATACACACACACTTATACACAAATGTATACATACAGATGAGGTCAAAAGAAAAGGTCATGAACAGTGTTATCATTTGGAATGTGCCATGGGTATACACACTTGGAAATGTGCCAATAAAAACCAAATTCATTGCATATAAAATATTTCAACATACTGCATTCATCATCAACAAAATGCAACCACAATCTGTTTTGTATGCGGACATAGAGTTTATGTGTTACATACTGGGAGATATTCATATCACAAATCATATTGTAGGCTATTATAGTATTCAAATTGCTGCGATATAGCAAAATACAAAATGCAACAAATTCAATTAGAAATGGAGGCAAAAGGAAATGCATTCTTCTTGTTAGTCATCAAAAGTCAATCATATGTGATTCTGACGTTACCGTCAAACAGATTAAAACATAGATGTAAACAATCCTTGACCATGACCAATCTTAAATTGTTCCTGCTCCCTTTCCAAACAGAACATATCATTGCCAATCACTGGAATTAAATAGATGAAAATCACCAATCACAGAACAGATTATTGCCAATCATAGGAATCAAAAAGATAAAAGTCACCAATCACAGAACAGAATATTGCCAATCATAGGAATCAAAGATATAAAAGTCACCAATCATAGAACAGGTTATTGCCAATCATAGGAATCAAAGAGATAAAAGTCACCAATCTCAGAACAGATTATGCCAATCATAGGATTCAAAGAGATAAAAGTCACCAATCTCAGAACATATTATTGCCAATCACAGAACATATTATTGCCAATCACTGGAATTAAATAAATAAATATCACCAATCACAGAACAGATTATTGCCAACACAATAATGATTGATCAAAGAGATAAAAGTCATCACAGAACCAATTTCAATGACAGTAAAACCTGCTTTAGTGACCACCTGTGTATAAAGACCACCTGGTCAGAAAGAGCAATTTGGCTGTCCCCAGTAGAACCATGTGTGTACAAATCAACCTCTACATAAAGACCACCTCCCTATAAAGACACTAAGGAGGTTGTTATATACAAGTTTCACTGTAGTAACCATTCTTTCAAACTTACCATTAACATAACAATATTGTACACAAATGCAATTTATTCTTGAGTTAAATATTTTGTCTGTGAATTCATAAAAAGTTTATAAACACATCAGTTATTTTGTAAAGCAGTTCTGTGGAAAGTGTTTGAAGACTTTTCATGAGAGCTAGGTCTTATAATTATATGTAATAATACTTCATACATATGCAAAGACAGAAAATTAGGAACACACCAATCTTTATATATTTTCTACACTACATAGAAAATGAAAGGGGCAGAGGATTACCATCAGACTAGAAGATTACCAGCAGACTAGAAGATTACCAGCAGACTAGCTCCACCAGGCTATAGAATTACCACCATACTAGAAGATTACCATCAGATTAGATGATTACAATTTGACTACAAGATTACCAGCAGACTAGAAGATTACCAGCAGACTAGCTCCACCAGGCTATAGAATTACCACCATACTAGAAGATTACCATCAGATTAGATGATTACAATTTGACTACAAGATTACCATTAGAATAGAAGATTACCAGCAGACAAGCTTCACCAGGCTAGAGGATTATCACCATACTAGAAGATTACCAGCAGACTAGGTGAATACCATTAGAATAGAAAATTACCATTAGGCTACAAGATTAAAATCTAAGGTAAGTTTGAAGAGAATTGGCCAATACACAAAAGGCATTCCGGCAGACAACTACAAGTCACAAAATGTCTCCTGAGTGAAAATAAATTAGCAGTATGCCATCTCTTTACAAGGATTGTACAACAAACACGATTATTATTCATGTCCAACAAATTCTCTAATGTTTAGATTTTGACAGCTGTTGCTACCAACATGAATCTCATACTATCTTTCACCATCTGGCTTAAGATAGAGATCAGGAGGAGGTTGTTCTAATAAAATTTGTAAGTGTAAAAATGTTGAAAATTATTCTTTAGTAAATTTTGTAAATTCCAGTTATTTTTCAAAATACACCAACATTATTAAAACTTGTCTATATGATTTCTTAAGTAAGTACAAAATTCAGAACAAACAATACAAAATTTCAAAAAATTATATATATATATATATAATCAGAAATTTTTGCAAAATCATGACTTCTGATGAATTTACACTTATAAACTTGAGTAAAAAAAAAATGGGCCTCAGCTCTGTCCATTCAGACTCAAACAAACAATTTGGAGAATATTTTAGAACATTTGCAGAGGTGCCAACATTTGAAAATCCAAAAGAAGTAGGTGGAGAGCTGACCAATGCGCTGCGAAAAAAAAAATTCAATCACAGGGTCTGTTGATGCCTGGTGATAAAGTCAAGGAATTGCCTTCTGAGCTTGAAATATAGAACATAATCCAAATGTATTTGCAAGAATTAATAATGAAATTTATGTTAAAAATTTTACAGAATTGGCAGAAATACATCAGAAACCATATAATTATTAAGCAAAATCCTAAGGCATAATTTAATTTTTATGTAAAAATTGTAAGGATTACGCCAAAAGCATGAGTGGTGGCACCTCTGCATGTGATTAGAAAATGGGTTTCAATAACAAGTACCTTTACTCATGCTTTGCATATCAGCAGGCAAAGGTGCAACTCGAGTCATTCCTGGTTTATCTTGCGGGCTTTGTGGAGTTGAATCTTCTTCATCTTCCGACAAAGAATCTGTTAGTTCACCCTAATAAACAAACACATGCAAACCATGCAATTAAGCTTAATTAACGTCAAGGGAGGTAATAATCATACATGTACATAAAAAATTTGGGTTGTCAGAAAAAGAAAATTATACATCAGTCACATCAATAGACAAGAATATGGCATCAAAATTAAATCATGTGACATTATAATACTGACATTATAGAGCTGATAATTTTATAAAAATATTTAATAATTTGTCAACACAAAGAGTAAATATTGCCTTTCTTCCGTTTTACATCAATCTCTAATTTTTTTTTTTCAAAAGTTTCCCCATTATATTCTGTTTTACCACACAAAATAAAAAACAATGAAATCTGTTAAATAAAATATAGCCAAGGTCTAGAAGTGCTTTTATCTATAAACCAATGTAAAATCTGACTGAAGGTAATGAAATACCTTTAAAAAAAACTCAGTAATAGAAAATTAAAAAGATACAGATTAAAAATTTTCCTGTATGCATACTTAATTTCCTGTAATTCATCCAATCTCCTGAGAGTTTCTATCTTCTAACTTAAAATTTTGCAGAAAAACATAAATTTACAAAGCTTCAGGTATCATATTTTTTTATTATCTATTTATTTATTCATTTATTTAGTGTTTTCATAAAATTTAAAAATTTCCATCAGTATTTAAAGATTTTACAAAAACATGTTAAAATAAATACTTTGAATGACATAAAATTCTAACAGATTTACATCAATCATTTCAGGAAATGTCGATAATGAAATGTACACTTGAACAATATGAGAATTGAGTCAATCACAAAAACATATTCTCAGGTTTTTTAAAGAGTTATCTTTCTTTGCTATGAAAGAGTTATCTTTCTTGTAGTAAACAAGTAAATGCAAGATCATAATGCAAGAAGAAAAAAACATAATTATTCTACAATACTGTGAAACATATTTTTAGAGTAAGAAAATCCAACACAAATGTTTATAAGCTTCATAATCTAGATCAAATACCCCATCTTGAAGCAGGTATTGAAACTGAACATATAACACACAATCGGAGAGCATTCTTTTTCATTCCATGCAAAATAATCATGCAGCTAATATGAAGTATAGATGAAATGAAATGGATGATATAAAACGCTATCTTCAGTTTCTTCTTTAAGATACTCTGTTTGTTGTTTTTGAAAGCCAAAGTATGCCCTACACATGAAACTTCAAATTTTTCAGATCTAATTTTGCTACATTACTTCACACTCAAGATATATATATGTATGTATATATATAAAACTTCTAATTCAACTGCAATGCATCCAAAAGCGACATTTAGCTTAGTTTTTAGTCTTAATCCTTCAGAAGCTTTCACCTTTAATAGATCTCATTCAAACATTTTAGGGACCTACTTTAAGCTTTCTCTTCTTTTCTGGGTCAAGACCTCCTAGACCCTTTCTCTTTTTCTTCTTTCTTTGTTCTTCCTCCATTCTTTTGGCAGCCTAAGAAATGAAATGTTGCGAATCATGTGACAAAACCTTGACAAGGTGCTGTGCAACTGATATATAGATAGATAGATATATAAATATATACAGAAATGTGGGAACTCAGCGGTGATTACAAATAACACACGTACGGTATTTTTATCTACACTAGTGTGCACGTTTACATAACGCTGCTGTGGCTAAGAATATCCCTTATATTCAACTTACAGAGTTTTGTCCCCTCATTTCATTTTACAGAGTTCAGTCCCTTCATTTCTTTGAACAGAGTTTTGTCCCCTTATTTCATCTAACAGATTTTAACTTACAATTCACGTACATTTATTAAACGTAATCATTTTCTGGCAATATTGAACATTATCACAATCTTATGTATTTTTTATTTTGTATGTACGTTTTCTGATAAAAGGCCTAAATCATTTGAATGCTAGACTTTGAGTATATCTTCTTGGTTTTTTTTTTCTTCTTTCTGTTCATTTCTGAAATTTGTCTTACCGTAAGTGAATGAAAAAATAAATGAAGACAAAAGTAATTTTAAAGCTTATAAAATAATCAAAAAGTAGATTTTTTTTTGTGTTAAACGACAGCTCAAACAACTACATGTAATTACTTCTTAACTTGATAAACGTATGTTTCATTTTAAATTTTACAATTTTTGAATTTTGTGAAATTAGTTATGAAATATGATAATCATGAGAAATGTTAGACAACAAATGTGATACCACAATCTACACATTATTCCTAATTTTAACAAGACACGTGGCATTTCTCTAGATCTACGACACCCGATATACACTTCAACCAACTACGAAAGACATGCAGTTGGCGGATTTATGCTCCTACCTAGAAGAGGAAACACCGTGTAGCCGACATTAATAGATTGAGACTCATCACACCAGCTCATCTAAGTGACGTATTACATGCATTTTTTTCGTGTTGTCATTTGCGGATTCTATGCTACCAAGGATAGGTTATCTAAGGCTAATTCTCTACAGAATGCACGTTTTCTAATATTCTATTAATAGTTCAATAAAATATATATATATATATGTGTATATACACAGGATGCTTGTTTCTAAATTTTTCTATGTTCCTACATTATTTTTTTTTCTTGGTAAGAATTTACTTCAAACTAATTAGAAGGAATAAACATATCAAAGTTTGTTCATTTCTTCATCAGTAAAAAAAAAATTAAATTGTATTTGATAATTATCTACAATATCAGATATCAAACTTCTGTTTCCCTTTTAAGAAATTCAGACTCATACATGCACTACCAACAAAACCAAATCTTAAGTTATCTCCCTTGATTTATATATCTGTTTTATGAAATTATGCTTAAATTAAATGAGTCAAACAGTCATGAGATACTATGAGTTTTCTAAAAGAAAAAGAAAAAAAAAGAATAATGGCAATGAGTTGCATAGTTGAATATTAAACATGGGGCATTGGTAAATTTTATTTATTTGAGATTTGATATTTACAAATTTGGTTTCCTATTTTTGAAATGAAACGTGAAATGAACAACTGAGAATGTTCATTACAGTACAAAACACATTTTGCAAGTTAATGGTCATGTGTTCAACAGAATACAATGTCACACCTGAGAAGACAGGCAATGAATGTGTCTGTGCTATGAAATAAGTAACACAGATGAAGGTCGGGGGTCAATGAACACAGAGGTCACAGTCAGTATTTTGTGACACACATTCTCACTGCATTGACCAGAACACCTAGCATAGATCAATATTTTTGAAAGACGATGTACATTGTGACACAATATCTCAGATATTTTTTGTTTTTATTACGTGGATATGCTTAACAAGAGGAGCAAAAAGAATTTTGTTTTTGTAAGGGTTTCATTATTGCACCATGTCACCTCCCAATATTTTGCTGATGTGTTATTTGTGAAGTGTCAAGACATATTTAAGTGCTCTACAAGTCAAAATCTGACAAATTATATATAAATAATCTGCAGCGTTAATAAGTATACATACTGCTTCGCGTTCCGCCTCCTCACGCTCTAATCGTTCCCGTTCTCGCTCTTCCTCTTCCTAAAAATAAACAAATATTATGCATATTAAAAAAATTAAATGTACATTACAAAATTTGGATTTTACAACACAATCGACTTTTTTATCATTAACTCATTCACCTCTAGAGACACACTTGGACTGGTCTAAGTCAATAATTTACAGCAGAGTCCATTGTTTTTTCCAGGGTTGATGAGTTTGCATAAAACAGAGATACATCTGTAGAATTCATTACATATAAATATCAGAATTTTTTTTCTACAAGAAAGTAATGTGAGAATGTTCTTTAATTTCATATCAGGACATTTTAATGGCTGCCGAAAACAGACATAAACATCGAAAGTTAATTAGTTCCTTAGAATTAAGGTTATCTTTTTACAAGTTGATCTATATACGAAAAAAAAAAAAATTCTGAATATCTTCAGAAGAAAAATCAGACATTTATATAACACATGACATGAGATTTATTCAAATTTTACATTACTTTAATATCTTCATCCAAGATTCTAAAAAGATGGCAAAAGAACAAATATTAAAGATGATTTCCCTGTATAGATTCCTCATTTAACCTATTCAACAATACAAAACATAAAAGACCAATCTAAAACATTACAAAAGACCATACCATTCAGATACTTAAGGGGAAAAGGGTTAACCCTTCAAACCCTACAGGACAAAAAAAGACTAGTCTAAACAATAGAAAGGAACATACCATCTAGATACTTAGGTTTGACAGGGTTAACATAAAACATATCTTGTTACAATGGTCTTTATTGACAGGTCTCCACTATACAAAGGTGTCTCATGAAGTAGAGAAGATTTCATACCTGTACCCGTTTTGAAATAACATAAATTACCAAACGATTAAAATAAATGACAATTTTTCGTCTCCATGACGATCATGTTCCCATTCACTCACCTTGTCAATTGAACTACTTGATCGTCTCCATCCATTTGTTGTCACGGAGACAGGAGATGAAGCATTCCCCTGAAACATTCGCAAAACATGCACATGCACAACAAATAAACATATGTTCTTTATAGTAAATAGAAAATGCAATTTATGTTAACACAATTTGTTAGTAAATCAACATCTGATTTTGTCCTGTATTATTTTAGACCCATAAAATCGCTTGCGGTGCTCTAGTGGTATACCGTTTGATTCACAAGAAGAAGAACCCAGGTTTGATTCCCCGTACCCGGTCATACCAAGGACTTTAAACATGGAAGTGACTGTTCCTTTGTCAAGCATTTGGCATACAAAGTAAAGTCATGAGTCTTTCGAATGAGACTTAAAATCACGACATTGGCGTCAGTCCATAGCACAGGTCAGAATTTTTGGTACTTCATCCAAAGTAGGTAACATCTCAATATAAATGAAAAGATTATTGGCGGGGGTGGGGGGGGGGGGGGGGGGAGGGGGGGGGAGGGACTGAGGGATGTGAAAATAACAATAATAGAAACACAAATTTGGTACCAGTCCAAAAAGAAGGCTATAGTTCAAAATGTATGGCACGTCACAGATAGCTGGTGAAAGCTTGTAGTAAGTAAAAAATTATTGTCAGAATATATTTTTCCAGTATATTATGGCCGTTCTTCAAGGTCAATAGCTCAACACAACAAATTTTACACTGTTTTGTGGTAATCTGAATTAAACATGGAAATACCGATATCAGATTTTTTTTTTTTTAATATGTAGGCCTGACGTAATAAAAAGGGGGGGGGGGGTAACCCTGTGATGACTTGTCTGAATAGTAAGACTGCTTTGAATCTGAAAATAAACTTTGTCATAGGAGGTTTTCCTTAAAACTGGATGATGAATCTCAATGCCTTATTTTGAATTAATACATGAAAATTTGGGTCATAAAAATATTAGAGCTGGAACTACATAATTGTAAAATTAAATAATTCTCAAAAATGCTCAAATGAAAGAACAAATGAACTAAACAATTTTCAAAACATTTAAATAAAACATTCACACTATAATGCAAAAAACATGCAAATAATTTTACCAATTCCATCATCCTGAAATTTGAAAAAAAACAATTTTTTTCTTTAACTTAAATCTTTTTTTTTCAAAAAATAATCCTTTGTTAAAAATAGTTTATTTAGAATTAAAAGACTGTGCGACAGTTTGATTTGGCCTAATTTAACAAAGACATTTCTTGCAAGTGAAGAAACGCAATTAATGGTATATTATTATGACCTTGACCTACTTTGCTGTCTCTTTGTGGTGTTGTTGACATGGTTTGAACTTTGACAGGAGAAACCGTTTCAATCTTTTCATGCTGCCACCTTTCCGTGACCTTGGCTCCCGTAGAAATTTGTCGTTTTACACTATGATCATTTGTGGTGTCAGATGAGTCCGAATGTTGTGACCACTGCCGTCGTATTGCGGACATGTCTTTTACTGATGGTGATTTCGGTGACAACGGTGAAAATTCTTTGGATGTTGGGGAAGTGAGAGCACCGTCAGAATTTTGATCTCTTGAACTGTCAAATTTTGAGGCAATCATTGTAATACTTCCCTTTTTTCTCGGTAAACTGTCTCCTCTATTTTCAATACTAGAGGCACTTGTTGAACTAAATGATGTTTGTATTGGCGATTGTTTTGATTCAACTGCCGACTGCCACCTGTTGAGCACTTTTCGACTGCTACCGCGTGACAAATCTGCTGTTTCCTGTGTAAGTTTAATACACATAAATCTGAGATATTTCTTACGAATGTTATGTACAAAGTATTCAAAATAAAAAATATATTCTTACAGTCGAATCGACTAATAATAAGACAATATGTAACGAGATATCAGTTATTAAGATTACGTATATTCCCTGAGCATTTCTTATATTATTCTACATAAATCTGAATCAATAAATCTGTCAATGACGAGGTTGAAATCTATCTCCCTTTCAATTCGTTATAAGTGGAACTGACTGTATTAAAAAATTGCAACAATTTTGAAACTTACCGATGTTCAATACATTCTCAATGATATATATACATGTAAGGGGACTCTTTATAAAATCAGTAATCATTGCAATTACTTTAAAATTAATGCTTTCATATCGGAAACAGAAATGAACATGGAAATATATGATGTTTTCCCCCAAAATATTTGACTTTTTGATGTAGAATATATTAAGACGTTTGATATATAATTAACTTATCTGATCAAGGTAAGTCATGTAATAAGCAACGTCTTACATTTAAGTGGCTTTCGCTTGCGCTTAGTCTTCCGAGCCTACTATTATTGCTTCGATCAAAATCGGTCTTTTCACCCTGGAACTGTTGTTAAAAACTTCATGTTTGAATTATGTATCGATATTTAAGCTGATTCAGAACATATATGTAAGATATTTTAAAGCCCCATGGCAGCCCATTTACACTCCACTTTGTTGTCGACTTTATTGTACTTGATAATGTATCACACGTCATGCTTATATAAAAATAAAACGTTTGCCTAAATTACACCTCTGTACGTTGCTTTGTTTGTGAGTAATACGAGATTGAAAGTAATAAACAGCTTTTAGTAGGGACCCCACTGAAATTTTCACACCTGAATTACTTTTAATTTTTGTCTATTCTATATAAGCATGATGTACAGTACATTTTAATTTAAAACTAAATCTGACCGTTTATGGGTGGTCATGGGACTTTAAAATTAAAATTTCAGGTATTGAAAATATTTCCTCAAAACAATGATCATAAAATATTGTTTTTAAAAAAAAAATCTCCTAAAATATAAAATCATTTTAAAATAATAAAATTTATTTAAGTCATAAATTAACAATGACAAGAGATGCAACTTTTGGTTTCGTTTTCATGTTATTGTTCTCCATTATGATGTCATTACCAGGGCCCAAAAGTAACCAAATTCATCTTAAACTTAAAATAAAAAGAAAATGAAAACAAAAATGTATTACAGAAAGAACTGCAATGTGACTTTAAAAAATTTAATTCTAATCAATCATTTTTTTTTCTTTACTGAATTTAAAATACATGTACATGTATTTAGTATATCTAAAAACATATTCCTTACTCTTTTCTGAATGTCTTTGAGCCTGTCTGTACCAGGGGAGAGAAATTTAGCTTGCTGTACATGTCGGTCTTTGGCCGAAGCATCCTTGAATTTTAAAATAAAATGACCTATTTATGTAAATGAGGTAAGAAATGTCTATAATTATTAATAAAACCTGTGTAAAATGACGCAACTCTCTTTTATCACCCCTGTTATTGTCCTGTCAACATCAACTTGAACAATATGATTATATTTAAATCCGAATATTCTGTTTCAAGAAAGATTGGAATTTCTATGATATATTCTTCTGTTCTGCTTATAGATTTAAATTAAACAGTTTTTATCCACCCTTTTAACATGTTAAAACTCACTGACCAGTAAATATGACATTACAAAAAGACAAATGACAGAGTGTCGGATTACGGAAATACGAACTACGAGCATTACTTAAGACACTGTCTCACCTTTTGTGACGCATTGAGCACACTGGTTTCAAATTTATTTAATCTTTCTTGCATTGATCGACCCGTTTCATCAAAACTGGAGTTTGATAACTGGAACAAAGATTAATATAACGTGGTCGAAGAGTTTCGAATAGAATACCTGGATTAAAAATGTATTTGACCACAATTTCCTACCTCCAATGTGGCTGTAATCCCCCCCCCCAGTTTATGAATAATATTCTACTATCAAAAACAATTTCTTTTTGATTACTTGAAGGTAAATTCAAAATTAACAATAACTGATTTACTGGTAATTGATTAAAAAAATCACGATATATATAAGAATTTCAAAAAAATTCTTTTTTCAAATTACTTTTCTTCGTTGACGAATCTAAATTTATAAATTTTTATGAACCTAATTTACATGAATTAAACTTACTATCATTTTTTTATTCGAACTATCCCTTCTCTGATTTTCTGACGGATGACTGCTATTTTTAGCATCCTCCATTCGGTCTTCAAAAAAGTTTTTCAATTTACTTGTTTTCGTATCGTCATTTTTCTGTCTTTCATCCACCATCGTAGATTTTTCTTTATATTCTTCCCACGAATCCTCGTTAATAAAGAGACCCGTGTCTTCGTTTATAAGGTCTTTTTGTATTTGTAATTTGCGTATTCGTTCACTTATTCTGCGTTCCTGATCATCACGTTCAACTTGCTGTTGTTCGAGATCAGCTTCAATTTCAGTCTGAAAAAACATGCAAGTTTGAACATGCACACAAAATAACAAACATGCTGACTCATCAAATAAACAAACAATAAACAATGGAAAAAAATCTGAAAATTTTAGATAAACAAGAATAGTTTACATTCACATATCCATGCAATAAATCGTCAGAACTTCAGCAAACTTGAATGACTTTTTTGAAAATTAAATTTTGGTACAGTGGAACCCGTCTTGAGAGACCGCTTCTATTTAAAAACCACCTGTCCTCTGATACAGTATTCTGAAAATCACTTGGTTAAATTATCCTCCATTTCTGAGAGACCACCTGTCCAAAGCAACCACATTTCAGTGGCAGAAAGGTGGTGGTCTACTAAGACAGGTATCACTGTGCCTGGATGACAAACATATTTAAATTTAAATTCTTATTCACACAGCATCGCTCATTAATGTCAATTTTGTTGATTATTTAACATCTTACTTCAATGTCTATCTGTTATCATATCTGAGGACTACAAAAATAAATGCAGTGTACTAAAAAACCATTCCATATTCTAATTTTCAGCTAATATTTCAATACATGTACTGTCTTCCACCTCCTTTTAAAATTTGGAGAGAAAAAAAAAAGGTTTAATACTGAAATTAAAATTTTTGTTCTAAACACAAAGTAGAGAATTCATGTCTAAAACACCCGAGTTAAAAGTTCAACTTTTGTAAGATGCATACTCAAAATCAAAAATATCTAAAACATCAATCAAGCCGATCATTTAACAGTCATTTCATGCTTTACATTCGAAGATCAAACCTACCTTTAAGTCACCGTGGAAACAGTACAGGAGAAAAAAAGGGACATTTCGAAATAATGGCAAATCTTTCTCTGATCAATAATACAAAAGGTAAGACTTACCTCTATACCATCCAGATTCATATGTCACCTAGACTAGAAAAATGACCACCACTTTCAACACAAAACATACCTGTTGACGCCTTTTTTCTTCCTCTATCTGTCGCCTCCGTTCCTCTTCAAATTTTCTCTGTTCTTCAAGTTGACGTTGTTCTTCCTCTTCTTCTCGACGACGACGAGCTTCCTCCTCTGCTTGTTGTCTGCGTGCTGTTTCTAGGGCCTCTTTTCTTCTGTTTGCAGCCTCCTCTGGATCCTCCTCAGGCTCCTCTTCTGGAGCTGCTGCTGCTGGAGCACTGTCAGCGACGTCCTGTCAGGGGAGACAATTCAAGGGTTTATATCTCTTCAACATAAACAACAAATCTGAAGGTCCTGACATGGTATTTTTCCATTTTTACTCCCAAGTATTAAATTTTACTGAATTTAAATCATTCAAAAGAAAATGAATTATTTTTTAGCATTAATTCTCTGTCTTTATTTATTCAAACTGAAAATGATAAATTTATCAACATATATAGTGCATTTACTTTGTTGTTCTTTTATATATATATATTTTATATATATACACATACCCGTATTAATACCAGTTCCATCAGTTGTTTTTAAACCATTTTGTATAGCGCAATTACTACTTAAACATGATAAAAAAATGTTTGATCAAATTTTCAATGCAGTAAATAAAAAAAAATATTAATGAAAATAATTACGTTTGTATACAGATAAACAACATAAACATGCTATTTAATATATCTAGGTTACAAAGTTAAAAATAATTGTGTCCAACTACATATGTATTGCAATGGTGAGCTGAAAAAAATCATCTTCCGATTAACGCTGATTGCTGAAAGACAATAAACATCTACACGTTTCAATCTTGTTTCAAACATTCTTGTCTCCCGCCACCAGGGAAGGAATCGATAACAGGATTTGATGTACAATGTGCGTGCTCTGCCTGTTTCATTCATTTTTTGACCCCATCACCAGGGAAGGATTTGACGACCTGGTTTGACAGACACTGTGATCTGAATGTTTTGTGCATTCTCGAACCTGACAACAGGAAAGGATTAGACAACATGGTTTGATAGATACTGTGCTCTGCGTGTTTTGTGCATGTCGTGACCCCGTCACCAGGGAAGGATTGGATGACAGGATATGGCAGACACTGTGCTATGCGTGTTTTGTGCGTTTTCTGACCCCATCACCAGGGAAGGATTGGACAACAGGGTTTGATGGAACACTGTTCTGCTTGTGGATTGGAAAGGGAAAGAATATAAAAGGCAATTGTTCACGGCTCAAATTAAGAAAATTATATCTACAGTGCAACACCATGAAGCGCGAGAATAAATTTAAATTAAGATTTTTCTTCTTGACAAGTCAGATTTCAGAGAGAAATATAACTGAATGACATTGATTTAAATAAGTTGGTACTATCGGTTTGAGATGCATGTATCTCAAAAAGATATAAAATATTTCCAAACATGAAAAACATAGAAAATATCTTAATTTGCAGAGAAATTATTTCAAAATTTCAGATAAATTTTTAGACATTTTGACAATTATTTAGATTTTAAGAAATATTTTAAATGAGCTTGTAGACTGTAGTTCATAGGAAAATTGTCAAAATCGAGTGGAAATTTGTATGTATCAAAGACTGCTTCTAAATGCCTCTATATAAATGTATCTTATATTCATGAACATGATAATTGAAAAGTAAATAAAAACTTAAACATATTTAAATGGTTTCAAGGGTCCACTACCTTTAATGAATGGTCCGAGTTTGTCCTTGAACAAAAAAAAAAAAAAAATTGTGCGATGTTAGTTGATGCAGATTTGATTGGTTAATTAACTACTATTCGTGAGACAATGGTAAATTAAGCACCGATTATGTTTAATCGTTGGATACACAAGTGCATTATAAGGTCACCATGGTTACAACATTAAATTACCTCATCCCCACCACGTCGTCTACGTGATCGTGTTGTAGTAACTTCCTGCAGACAAAGTATGAGTACAATGTGACGATACATATTAATGATAAAAAATAGTTCAACCATCCTATCATCCAGCCAATGGGAAACAAGCAACCTGGGCATATATTTAGGTTTTAATTATGAAGGGCAAAAAACCAGTCTATATTATCAAATACTAGCGAAATATGCCTTTTCTTTGACATAACCTTGGAAAATGTCAGATGTAACATTTCATTTTAACTCATAGTGATATAATTAAAAGTTTAAAGCTTTGTAGTTGCTAAGATTTCAAAATCATTGTTGATATAAAAGAGGCAGCCGTTTAAACCTAGATGTTCACCAGAACAGTAGTTGGTCCTTCATTTCATAAACATTTTGCATTTTTCATTTTGCAAATATGCTGTATCCACCATGGACGGGTAATACACATTCACTGTACTAAAGTCCAAAATTGAAGAAAGGAAGTGTATGACAATTCCTGCGAAAAAAAATAACGCATTTCATGTCACACCATGTTGCTCTCATGACATGTTGCTCTCATGACATGTTGCTCGTTTCCTTTTTTGGTTGGATCATAGACGTATTGATGTATAATAAAATCACACACAAATAACAAAGGGTGAAAAATTAAATGTAATATACAACACTGCTAAAGGCAGTATGGATGAATTGCAAAGCAATACATCTGGAATTTGAATTTCAAAGTCAGAGGTCAAGGTCAACTTACTCTAAATTGTTTCTCAAAAAAAAAATAATAATAATAAAATAAATAAAGGTAACTATCCAACTAAATTGATAAGACAGACAGACAGACAGACAGATGAACAGATATTGTCATAACACAGATCGGTATTTGCTTTGCAATCCAACCAAATATGTGAGTTCAAAAAGTGTAAAAATGTTATTGTTATTCAGAAAAAAAGTATGACCTTGAGAGAAACAGTTCAAAGGTCGTTACAATGACAAAGAGGTGTAACTTCAATATACTTATAAAGTCTGAGATTCCCTCGTTTTCTTTTCAACAGAATACCTCTCACCCCTATATTATGATATGGAACCTTCACTGGAAGCTGAGAAAGAGCTGGATTTTCACATTGTTTACATTTTGTATGATATCTAGTTATGAAAAAAAAAATTCTATAAAATGTAAAAAAAAGTCCCAAATTTATCTACAAGTGAACTTAAAGGACCCATGCTTTCATTACTTTTGTTAAGTGTCAGGGTGAGTGGTAAATGTATCACACTTTAAAACATGAAGTCTCTCACCTCTAATAAACACAGGTTAGGGCCCCATTGAAATTGAAGTTAATTTTTGTGAAAAAAATTGCCAGTTTATTTGTCAATGGCCTTTGGTTTCTTTCAAGACACACTGTAACCAGGATTTACCCCTCCCCCATGAGAATCTGGCTGCCGCCGTACAACTGAAAAGTTGTTGAGAGTGGTGTACAACACCAAATACACAAAACAAATATGACGCCGTGTGTGTATCCTAATAGTTTATCCGTGTGTGTATCATAATAGTTTATCGCTTTACTTTTCCTTCCAATTCTGTTGAATATCTTGAATTTTGATTATTACTTTACGCCACACTCAACAATTTTTTAGTCCTAAGATTACGCCCAGTTTTTAATGGTGGAGTAGAGAACCAAGTTACAATGTACCCAGAAAAAGAACAGCAGTCTTCCGCAAGTAAACTGGCCATATCTCTCTCTCTCTCCCCCTCTCTCTCTCTCTCTCTCTCTCTCTCTCAAAATCAGCTTAGAATCCAGTGGGACTCGAACCCGTGCTGACTAGACATCAGAGACTTCATAGTTTAAAGCACGACGCTCCTCTGACCACTGAGGCCCTGAATTCTGTGGACTGACATTATTTCAGGCACAATGCATTTTGCTGATGATGGTATTACGCCACTGCTGTGATACGTAATGTGGATGAATACATGTGATATTGTTGCTATGGAGAACAAAAAAAAAAAAATATGCATGATACAAAACAAAGTGTATCTAAATAAAAATATGGATTGCAAAGGTAAAATTGTTCATCAAATTGTTCTTTAATGAACTTATCTACCCCTATGGTCACACTTAGACTCATCTGAATCAGTAACTATAAAGTCTATTGTCAAAATTCAGGGTGAACAAGTTAATATTGAATGTAAAATCATTTACAAATTTGGATTCTAAATTATACACCCCTGAATTCTGACAATGGACTTTACCATTCCTGGAAATGGATGAGTCCAAATGTGGCTACAGGGGTCAGTGAGTTAGATAAAATCTGCAGTATTGTTTCCTGAACAACAGAAACCTAAAGTGTGTTGTAGTAGATCAAAATGATCTAAATCAATGAGATGTGAAATTTCTTTAAAAAAAAAAAAAAAAGTAAAAAAAATAAAATCATTTTTATACATAAAGAGTGTATTTCCTTCCAGTGCACAGTGTACCAAGATTTCTCTTTTGGACAGGAATTGGTTTGAACTTTGTATAAATCTCAACCATTAGTACTTAAATCCAGTCCTTAAATGTTTCACACAATTTTATGTTTCACAAGCTACTTCGTTTACCTCAGATATGTCTTCTTCTGTCCCCCGTCTCCGGCTGCGACGGGTGCTTGTGGTATCTTCGTCAGCGGTGACACCAGAGGATCTGCAAGAAAAATAATCGCCAGACAAATTAAAAAACATATCAAAGAGAATTATCTCAGGCTTTAACGTGTTAATGTACTGGAGTTCTCAAATATGAATTGAAAAATATGAGCTTTTTTTGTCCGTAAAAACAAACAAAATTTAAATCATACCTTAAAAGTGTTTTAACATAATATCCCAAAGAACAAGAAATCAAATTTCAAATAATATTTTGTGTATCAAAACTTTCTCACGAGTTTTCTTGTGTAGGTCTTTTATGAAAACAAATTAAATCTAAGCTATTCTATGTTTACATTGCTGTATACCTCATTTATAATAGCCTTACTAATTCAAAATGTCCAGCCTTCCAAATCAAACACGGACGATTGTCTTTTTTTTATCACGTAATATAAGATATTTTTAAAACTTGAGTGTTCAACATTGCAAACATTTTTCATGCAATGTACATGTAATTGAAATGGTGGTCACTGAAGCTGTCAATCACAATGGTTATTATCCACCTCTTATAGAACAGTCACAATAGTACAGATGTACTGACCTACTTCAATCTAGACTGACCAGTTTCTTCAATTGGAGACGTGACACATGTCAAACAAAATAATATAATAAGTTCAAGGTCACAACAAATGAAATCTATGTACAAAATAAACAGACAGTGATGGATACCCGAGTCCCCAAGAGACTATGTCGTATCATGATGTGATCATACGGCGACAATTTATTTTGTCATAATGGCAGAATGCATTAAATCTACTTGTATTTATATAACATGAAAAATAGGTACGGAAAAAGAATAATCTACCAGACCATTCATGGGTGGTACCCTGAAATGGAACGGTTGCCAGCATGCGCTGACATATCAATTTTCTGTTTCAGGCTGAACAAGTCATAGAAATAACTGAATAAAAACACTTTTGGTATTGTAACCGTAAATTCAGATTTTTCTCTCAAAATCTGTAAAATATTGATAAACAAAATATTAATAAAAAGTTCTAGTTATTTTGCCTTTTAAAATAAAACATATTTTTAATATATATGACTCGGGTGTGGCCAAATAAGTTGTTATTACAAAATGGCTAGTGTTTAATAATAAACAAAAGTACAGTATCCTGGGGTAAAATGTCAGGTTTTTTTTTTTTTCTTTTTTTTTTTTGGTCATTATACAAATAATGAAAAATTAGCCAATGGGACTAACTATCTAGCTTCAAAGTTAGTATTTTCTGCTCTAGACCATTCTGGGTCATCTATATTAGACCAGTAACTTTCTGATGTTTCTAGAAATAAATCTGATGAAATTAAATCTATTTTCAAAAGTCAAAATCATGCCTTAAGTTTACCATCCCTATGAGAACATTTGGGCTAGTCTTCATCATACAGTGGACCAACCCATTTTTCATTTCCAGGGATGGTCAGGTTAATGAAATCACACCAGGCAGGAGGAAAAAGTTACTAGGATTTCTACTCCATTAGAAAATTCAAAGATTCAAGCAATAAACATGACACTCAAGCAAAATGATGGCGATGATGATGAAAATTTTTCTTATTGTTATATTTGCAAACATAATATCACTGAAATTCATTTCTTTTCACATAAATATCAAGTTTTCAACTATGATAGTGTTTTTTGTTTTTTTTTCATTTCACCAAGTGACCATATATTCATATTGATAGAAAACTTTAATACGTCTGTAGTACTTTTGGTCTTGCCTGAGCCGTGCCTCTCTTCGCTCCCGTCTGCGACGTTCAAACTCGTCTTCTCCATTTATTGCATTTACCCCTGCTGCTCTGTATTAGTAAAAGTAAGGAGAGAAAAAAAACACACTCTGTTAAGTCAAACGCATAACAAGTTACCTCCCTTTGCAAAGAGGCCATCTATCATGATCCCTGATTAGATGTAAATTACCAAAGACCTCCCCTTGTAAGGAGATCAAATCAACTGATCATCATTATGAAATGATTTTTCTTGTTGGAGGTTATGACCTCTCACAGGAGAGGTCATCCAAATCAAGAAAGGTCACCCAAACAAAACCAGTGACAATCAGACAATAATGATCTGAAACTTTATTTATTCTAAATTTAATTTTAATCAATTTTGTAATTTTTTCAATCAAATCTTTTAGCGACAGATTTTGGAGAAAACTAAGATGCCTTAATGTCAGCAACTGAAATATTGTGAACCAAAAGATTTAGGTAATTAACCCATCCACCCTTAAAGAAACATTTGGATTGGTCTAAGTCATTGATATACAGAAGAGTCCATTGTTTTTCAGGGTTGGTTGACTTAAAAGTTTTATGACTTTTTCTCATAAAAATAAGATCCAATAAATGTTATTTTGGTTCGTATTTAAATTATTTCCGGTAATCAAAGGTGTATGTGTCATAAAGTTTCAGATCATTGACAGAAGAACTACTGGAGACAAGCAACCAGCATATGATGTGCAGGAGACTATTAATCATCATGCAATTTAACTGAGCTGATATTGACATGAACAAGAATGAGAGATAACTTTACACCAAACACAACAAAATCAATTTTTTTTTAAATATCCAGTGACGGTTTTGTTGTTGAAAACCCCATCAGAGCCATAGTTGACCGGGTTCTACAGGTGCAAAAGGACAAGAGAACCTCAAAACAAACTGAATTTTTGCTTGTGTTGTGATTGTATTATCAAAAGAATGCTGATCAAAATTGATATCTATTTGATGGAAAAATCATAAAATTGTATCATGTATGTCTGTTTACTGCAAATCTTAGGCTGGTGACTTCTACTCCAATCAAGTTATCAAACAAAGTTCTATCAACCAATCAAATCAATTTAAGTCTGAGAATCTACAGGGAGAAACAATCTCAAACTGGATTGGTTCAGTCTCAGGTTGATGCATATTCATATAAACAAGAGTGGATTTTATTCAATCATTTTTTTTTAGCCTTTTTATTTTGACCGTCATCCATACTTCTGTCAAAATTTATATATAAACATTTTAAAACAGTTTAAGCTGTAAATATTAACGTTTTACTGATAATCAAATGTAAAGATTATTAAAACTATAAGAAAAATAAGAAATTTGAATGAATTTAAAAAATTATAACGTTTTTTTTTTAAAACTTAATATTACTTGATCAGGATCATCAGGTTTATTTTTCAACATAAACAGAAAATGAAAGCATTTAACAATAGCTTTATCATTGTTTGATTGATGAACAAAAATCCACTCCAGTTTTTTTTTTGGTGGTTTTTTAATTTTTTTTTTCTACCAAAATTCAAACACAAACAAATCATTGAGATCAAGACAACGTGAGATGAATTGATCTAAGATTATCTCTCGGAACAAAACAGGATTGTATCTGAAGGGTGAGTAACTGGAAATATGGGATGTAGAAAGCCATACCGGTATTTTGATCTTTTCTAAAGAAATGCATGCACTCCATGTCTGCAAATGTCAAGTTTAGAATGTAAGTTACGTGTATGAATAAATGGCAGGGAGAGTCCATTTTTTATTTCAAGGGATTTTGGGAGAGATGCTACCATCACAAATTTGGTAATTTCTGATAAACATATAATCATTTATTCTTTTCATTATCATTATTTTTATTTATATGTGTAGGTTATAGAAATGCAATGTGTAAAAATATGCAAATTATTTATTTGTTTTATCCAGAAAAACTTAACATTGGTTAAACTTCTTTTCCCATAATTACAGTAGGCCTACATATTATCTAAGCAGATGATAGCTGTGAAATCCCTCTGGACAGGACACCAGTCTATCACAGGTTAGGTTCCCAGTCAAAGCCTGGTACTCATCTATGATCTATGGCTGAGCAGATTTGGACAAGGAAAAGAAAGTGTCTTGTTGAGAGACATTAAGTGAAAGATCAATAGACCTTGGCAGGGCATGATCAAACAAGAGTCTTCTTAATTATTGAACAAATACCTGGAAGTTTTATATGTTACTATTTATGTATTTTCCCTGATCAATGCATTTGGAACCTGTCTTAAAAGACCACCTCAATCTGCCACTGAAATGTGGTCTCAAAAGAGGATTTGCCTAAAAGATAACCAAAGTGGGATTTAGAATATGTTCTCACAAGACAGGTAGTCCTCTATAACAGTGGTCTCATATGACAGGTGGTTCCATGACAGTAGTCTCATAAGACAGGTGGTTCCACAACAATGATCTCATGAGACAGGTGGTTCCATGACAGTGATCTCATAAGACAGGTGGTTCCACGACAGTGGTCTCACAAGACAGTCTCCACTGTATAAGTAAAGGTATATTTAGTGTTGTTGTATAACTAACTTACAAATTTGAAATATTCTGACAAATTGCGGCACTAATTGTTTCTTCTGTAAAGCACTAGAGAAAGTGTGAACACCAATACATTGTTGGTGCCATTCAATGAACAAATGAAAAATATATAAATGAATAAATAAATAGATAAATAAAAATAAAGACGACATGAAAATGCAGTGAAAAGGCAGATATGTATATCATTAACAGACAAAAGTCATGCTACATGCTTGCTTTTTAAGACTGAGCTTTGACACACCAAAGCAACTAAGGGTTGAGGGGGTATTTTTTTTTTTGAGGGGGGGGGGTTAGTTCTTGTCTGTCTGTCAGTCTGTCTGTTTAAAGTTTTGGTTTAAGTTTAATTTTGTAATTGCCCATCACTCACTAATGATAGTTTCTCAATTAGGGGACATGTATAGATTCTTCAATACTCTCAGAATGCTTCACAGGTAGGGGACAAGTTTTGATTCATCAATACCCTTAGAATGTTTCACAGGTAGGGGACATGTATAGATTCCTCAATACTCTCAGAATGCTTAATAAGTAGGGGACAGGTATTGATTCATCAATACCCTTTGAATGTTTCACAGGTAGGGGACATGTATAGATTCTTCAATACTCTCAGAATGCTTCACAGGTAGGGGACATGTTTTGATTCCTCAATACACTTTTAGAATGCTTCACAGGTAGGGGACATGTTTTGATTCCTCAATACACTTTTAGAATGCCTGTCAGAAATACAATGATTTAGACCATTATGCACGTATCTAACCATGGTCTTGAGTACATAATGTTCGTGGGGTGATGTAATTATGATATGAGGAATTGAAATGTTGTAGCTTTTTTTCACTTAGTAGTAGTTAAAAATGATAGTGAATTTGTGGATGATGTAGGGGGCATCTTTACGATATGATGCAGGTTACACATCTTACACTCTGCGGTTTGCATCTTATGTACTTTGTTATGGATCAATATGGCAAAGTAAAAAATTTTAAAAAGTATTTTGATCTGGTTTTTTTTTTCAATGGCGTCTTATCACTCTTCTTACATAAATACACAAGAACGATGAAGGAGACCCCCTGCGGGTAAAATGCGTAGGATTGTTGGTACCGTGAAGAAAAGCAACTGATAAACATTTGTGTCAGTTCTCCGAAATAACTTTAATAATTTTGTTTGTATTATAGAGATATCATCAATCCCTGATAATAGACTCTTTTCGTATCTGTACGCAATCACATTTTTTTAAACTCAGATGAACATGGATCTCTTGCCATTTCTACACCAAAAATTCTTCTTTTCTGATGTCTGTAGACGATTTTCCACCAGATAATATCCAAGATATTGTTGGACGCAATCCAAAAAAATTAGCCGCAGTAAGTAATTCCCAATATGTGAATATTCCTCAAGGATATACATGCGTTTACAAGTATTAATACTCCAGCAGTTGTTTGTATTCATGTCTCTGTTGCAGTATCATCTGTTGGCAAGAAAACTGAATAATCAGCACAAATTCCTATCATGAACACATATATCGCTAGTAATGCTTGTATTGATATGTCCTCCAAATCATCGGTGAAGTTTACGAGTGCAGAGGCTTATGTCTTTTTTCCGTAATTGCGACCAAGTACACCTTTAATTCAAAACATCTGAACAAAAATGTGGTAGGATGACCATAACCATGTAGTTGTCTGTGTCAGTTGAGGAAACACTGACTTACACCAAACACAATTTTGCATATATCACATGACATTTGAACTGGTCTAAGTCATGGATTTATAGAAGAGTCCATTGTTTTTCAGGGGTTGATGAATTAATATTGAATATTTAAAAGTTTTAACTGGCACAAATGTTTTCCACTGTTGAGTTTTATTTTTATAATTTCAGAAACTAAAGGAAAATGTCTGTAAAGTAATGATTATAATAAGATCTGAATTGAATCTAGATAGAGTGGATACCACCTTTTTAATACGGGCACCTGCTAATTAATATTACATTGACAAAGTATCCAGAATCTGCTCAAGTAGATGTCAGCATCCCTCTTAACACTGAAAACCACAATAGACTAGTCTAACCCAACAGAAAAGATCACACCATTTAGATACTTAGAAGTGCTAGGGTCAATGTTGTCTCTTTCTTTAACCTCTCTACAAGGCTTTATATATCCGCGTTTACAAGAATGCTACATTAAATTAAGCAATAAGTGTCAAAATTCAAGATTAACCTAGGTTTTATTTTTGTATATAATCTATATATATTCTTCGGAATATATCTCCATCGTGTATGTATTTGTAAATCGTGAATTTGCATTTTAAAGTTATGGCACTAACGTTACATAAGATCCCACTTAATGGGTGTTTCGTAGATCTGTTATCATTAGAAGATGTCATTTATCTCTATGGCAACCATCTTTATTGAGAATATAATAAATCTTAATGGTTGATATAATTACAAAAAAAACCCAAACTCCAGAGATATTTATCATTTGAGATCAAAATACATCCTTATTACAAATTTTGTTTGAAAGGGAGTGTGTGTTTCAAATCCAACAATGATATGATAAGGGAGAAAACTCGTAACATCATTAATGATTTTGGTAAGGGAGGTAATTCATAACATAATTAACTCATTGACATTGCATTCGCATCATGATTAATGAACACATGGAGGAACAATGAAGACATACATGTGCATGAAGGTTTTGAAAATATTGTCGAGATGCAGAGAATATGCAAAATATGTATCATCACATTTCCCGTTGTGATTCTAAAGGCACTCATTCACATATTGCAAGGTATTTTTATTTTTTTCAAGAAATATTTCATTTAACCAAAAAAATGAAATATTTCATGAAAAAAAAACCATAATTGAAATTCAGTAAAAGAACATGAATTTTAATATACTAAAGCTAAAATAATTAGTGTACTACACGTAACACATACATTCTTTGTAATCTTTCTTCTCTTTCCTGGCGCAGTCTGGCTAGTCGTTCCTCTTTATCAGCCAAATAGACTCCATTTATTTCATTCCTGAACATGCAGTGAACATGCAAATAACGATGAAAATAATATCACTCAAACAAAAGAAAAATATCATTCCAAAATGCACAGAACTTTGTAGAACTTTTTTTTTTTTAACAAATATCAAAAAATCAAATTGCAGATCTACCAAGATAAAATGATACATCCCAAAACAATACGGTCTATTTTCCAAAAGTAGGGGTGTACAGGCAAAGCATGATTCCATTCATTACTGTAATACAGATACATTTGTGATAAAAACTAGCCTGTTACCCCCTGTTCTGATTTAATTTAGACTCGCTGTGTTTCTAAACATGTGTCATTTTGTCTTGGTAGAACTATAAAGTACATACATCTAATTTAAAAAAAATAAATGAAAATTGAAAAAAATCCCACCATGCAGCAGAATGGACCTTAGAAGCCCTATCTTCACAACCCTTACCCAAGGGTCATGGAATTCAAAATGTTTTATAACCCAGAGAGATGCTTCCAAGCTTATTTTAATCAAATTACTTGTAACCAAGATTACATAACAACAAACAAACAAAATAAACCATGAATCATATGATATTCATTCCGAAATTGTAAGCAGAAAAGGGAGACAATCAAATCAAGGCAAAAAAAAAAAGCATGTGTCAATTAATGCCATGTGGCTGAAAAAATATCTGTGTCTTAAGAACAATGACAACAACATGTCAACAACATCATTTATAATTATTTCATTTTCTTTCCTAGTGAATTACCTGGGTGTAATCAAACTTTGAAATCTGGCTCTACTTTTGACAGAGTTTAAACAAATGAAAAGTACATTTATATGTGAAAATAGGAATCTTGTGTTTAGAATTTTTGTAACAGTGTCTCGGAAGTTTTCCCTGACTGAGTTTCTCATTTGTTTACACACAACAAGGGGTATAAAATCCAAGCTGACATGTGACATCCCATTACAGCAAAAAAAACAAAACAAAAAATACATGTACTCTATTTCTATGACATGTACTTAATTTTCAGTACTCCCCAGTGTATATATATATATATATATATATATATATATATATATATATATATATAGAGAGAGAGAGAGAGAGAGAGAGAGAGAGAGAGAGAGAGACATAGAGAGAGACAGAGAGAGAGATAGAGAAAGAGAGAGAGAGAGAGAGAGAGAGAGAGAGAGAGAGAGAGAGAGAGAGAGAGAGAACCTCTTGATAGTAAATATGATACTCATTTATATAGACACTTGAAGACATATACAAAGTCTTGTTCCCATTAAATGTGGGGTCCCACTGTAACATAATAAATATTTTTAATTTTCGAAATCCTTGTGTATAGCTCCAATTATTCGGAAGTCAATTATAAGCAGAAAATAATTGAAGTTCTGTCGCTTTAAAAAAGAAAATCTTTCTGTGCAACAGAAAATGTGGCATAACTCTCACCAGTAAATCACATTCCAACAATGAAAATCGTTAGGTATCGCGATACAATGGGCCATCGGGATTTAGATACAGTGGAACCCACTGATATTGAACCCCGTTACATTGAAATTCGGCTTTATTTGAAATGATTTTGATTCCCTGGCCAAATAATTTTATTACCATTTTTACCTGGTAATTTTGAATACCCTGTTTATTCGAAAGAAAAATTCATTCCCCTTCGATTTCAATATATCCAGGTTTGTATATATACATCATAAAATATCATTTGATAAAATCCAATAGCACTACAAGTACATAACTATCTTTATCAATATGCAATACAGTGTGGGGAAAATCTTGTACATATCCCCTACAGATGTATATTTCAAGTTTATAATCTTTGTCCTGATTTAATATTCTGTGTGTGTGTGTGTGTGTGTGTGTGTGTGTGTGTGTGTGTGTGTGTGTGTGTGTGTGTGTGTATGTGCATATACATGTGTGAGAAAGACAGAATCCTTGAACTATATTATATGAAAAATGAGTGTTGTATCTGATTCAGTCAAAAGATTATATATATGTATATATTAATTATATGTGTGTGTATGTATATACATATATCTGTAAATCTGTACCAACACTTGCTCTCCCTCTCCATGGCTACTGCAGATTACTGGCATATCTAATAACACATTTCCAAATTAGTAAACACTGTACTATACAGAGAGACTTTGTACAATAGAAATGGCATCTGGTACCAGCTCTCTCTTTTTTCTTCTTCTCCTCCTACAGTATTTCCTATGTCAGTGTTAAACTACATGTATATTAGAAACAGATTTGTTTATGGAAATGGGGGAGACAGATATGGCTAAAAAAGTGAGTTGTCAGAAAATAAACGAGAGAGAGAGAGAGAGAGAGAGAGAGAGAGAGAGAGAGAGAGAGAGAGAGAGAGAGAGAGAGAGAGAGAGAGAGAGAGAGAGAGAGAGAGAGAGAGAGAGAGACAGACAGAGAGACAGACAGACAGACAGAGAGAGGCAGAGGGAGAGAGGCAGAGGGAGAGAGGCAGAGGGAGAGAGGCAGAGGGAGACAGGTATGGAGAAAAGTGAGGTGTCAGAAAATAAATGTGATAGAGAGACAGAGAAAGAGAGTGAGAGGGAGAGGGAGAGATAGTAAAATAAAGATTTTAGAGATAGGAATACATGCATGTATTTGTTTTCAAAAGTGGACATACATGTACTTATTTCAATCAACATAGGCTTTAATGTTATGAAAACTGTGGCTATCCCGTGAGTTTGTAAAACAGTATGGCCGATATGTGTATCAATATGCCTACATTCTAAAGTCACTCAGGAAGAAGGAAAGTGACCTCTGGCAGATAGTAGGCGGCACTTAGAGATTGATTTGTTTTGTGTCATAATTTATAATAGGCAGTTTTTTTTTTAAATAAATATTGTGTATGTCCCCCAGATAGATCTGTGGTACAGTTTTAAGGATACAACCGTCAATGAAAATTATCAGTAATATTTCCTTCATTAACCTGATAGCTATAAATAAAACATAAAGATAAACCCTAAAATAATATAAAAACAATGTACCGGTATAATAAAACAGACCTTAAAAGGGAGAATTCATTGGATAATACAGTAACCCAGTCCACAAAATTTTGTTTTTAAGTCTGAAAGCCAAAATTTATTTTACGAACTTGATGATTTTGTTTGTGAAGACTTTGATGATGTTCACAAGCTGAAATTCTATAAAAAAAAAAATTCTAGATAACATCGAGCTATTAAATTATACAAATTTTTATGTATCACAGGAAGTAGGGCTAAAAAGTCATTATTCTGATACAAACTAAAAGGTTGATAAGTTCGTTTCCCCGCAAAGAAAGATGAGAAAGCAAAGAACTAATGACTGCTCTTAGGAACAATAATAGTGCAACATATGTGTTTCATAATGGGATTTCTGAAGTGATGGAGAAAATCGGAGGATGCTTTGGTTATCTAGTTGAATTTATTAACTCCAAATGTTTCATGCATGGTAGAAATTTCCAGAAAATCCCAAATATATGTAGTATTAGAAATAGTATGAAACATAAACAAATATCAATTTTATGTATGAATGAAAGAAAGTGACGATATTCACACATCATTTATGAATGCCAGTAATTGGTAATCCGGTAATCGAGTGCAAGATTACATCTGCACAGAGGTATCATTAAAAAAAATGGCTTCTTACAGCTTTCATTTATGTACATGTAAGTTTATTTTTAACTTACAGTAAGTTGTTTAGCTTTCTACAAAAGACTTGACTTTTTAACTTAAAAGTACATGTATAGTTAATGTAAGATTCTTTCAAAAACAGGTAAATTCTTTTTCTTGTTTTCTATACCAAAAAGTAAGGTTACTTCTTATTTTTTAAGCGTACCAAGAAACAAACTTGTGATTGCTAACGCAAATATTTTTTTACTGAAAGTGAAAGTCAGAAATTAAGAAAGATTCGTAACAAAGTGTTTCGACAAACAAATATAAAAACCCTGAACCAATTTTATACAAGAGTTTTGTCATGTTCAAAAATTTTAGATTTTGTCCAATTTACAAATCAAATTCAAATAGAAAATTAAAAAAAGAAAATGTTGTCTACAGATCCACCCACTTATAAAACTATCGGTCAGGGCAGATCGCACAAATAATATTTTAACGATGCCCTAATGCTTAAATAATGAGAGCTTTCATTTTTGTTCATACATTCTTACCCTCCAAGAAATAAGTGTACATGTACGTTAACGTAATTCTGAAACGATATTTACATCGACCATGAATCACCAGAAACTGCCAATTTCTGACGGATGATTCCAGAGAGAATTTCAGACCTAGGGTGTAATTAATAATATTTCAACACTTAGTGGAATAAATCCATTCATCATATTCATAAAAAAAAAGAAAGAAATAACGCAAAAGAAAAATTGTTTTGCCAGCAGTAAATCATGATTACATTTTGGTAATGATCTTGTTTAAAACTCCTATATATGCCATGTCAATGTATGTAACTGTCATATTTATATAAATACTCGTCATTAATAACTGGTTTTTATTGCAGGGAGCATCTGAATGAAAACACATCACTCGCAAGAAATAAAAAAAAATAAATAAAAATCACCATTTAGATAAATAAAAGCACAATATTTAGATGTCAGATCTAGACAAATTAAAACCCAGCTGCTTTTAGTCCTGTTTCTAACAGCTGTTAATCCGCCATATTTATGGTAATTTTTGTCCAAAAAAAAAAATGAAAAATGAAAAAAGAAAGTGCTGTTTGCCGAACATTTAAAAGTGATACAATTCATACAAAAATAAAACTGAAATGGGGTGACAAATTGACCTTTTGCAAAAGCCTCAATATGGCACCTTGTGGCAGACTTTTCTATTATGACATCACAATTATATACATTTGTACTCTGTCAAACATTTGTGTGATTATGATGTCACAATCGATTGACGTGCACATTGACAACAACATGTGAGGCATTTGGTGATAGGTCAGTTGTAACTATAGTATAACCTTGTGATACTGCCACCATTTGTTCAGCCCAAATTTGGCATTGTAAAGGGGTTCGGTGATAGGTTGAGGGGAAACCTTAAATGAAATTATAGAGAAAATTGGAAAAGTGGACTTTGAATTAGGTGGCAAATGAAGAAGGAGGAATTCATAAAAAGGCTTTACTGTATTTATGCAATAATAAAATATCAAAAATTATTTTCTTTAAATGTAAAAATCCTCATGTTTACTGGCTATCTTAGGCTACTGCACTCAAAATAAGTGCAAGTGAAATGGAAGGGGTAACTAAAAGGAGAAGAAGAAGGAGAAGAAATTGGACACAGCATCACATTCATACTCACAAAATCTCATTTTCAGATCTATTCTAAGTATTACTTTTCTATTTCAGTTTTGCATGTCTACATGTGATTTTTTCTTCTTGTTTTTGACATTCCATCCATATTTACTTTACATTAATCAAAACTACTTATTTCTATTTCCGAAACGTAAGATTTAACAACATTTCACAGATTGATTTATAAAAATGAAACTAAAGTTTAAAAATAGAGACAAACTTTAAAGCGTTTTAAAGTGAAGATAGGAAATAAAAAGTAGAAAATGCAGATCTGCACTTCATCAATGTCTGAAACTTACACTCGGAAATAAAAAGAGAGAAGGTGTACGCCTTGATAGATAAACGAAATACATTACGCTATTTGTCAAAGAAGCTCTTGTATCAAGCATTACCGCACTCTGACAACTCAACATGAGAAAACGAGTAAGACTTGATTAATTGTAATAAAAGAAGAAAATAAACTCATTATGATATCAAATGATACAGGTTTGACCTTGAAATGAACAACTCATTTACGATCATGTGTAATTGAAGGAAGCAGTAATGTTCACACACTGGGGCCGATTACGGCATCTTCTGAAGTAGGAAAAACATTAAGCTAATGAGTTGCGATGTAAGAAACAGTAATTGTGAGAGCTTTGTCATTAATCGCCATCAGAAGAAAGCATTACGCAGATTTCTGATATCTACTTTAGATGAGCAAGTTTCTGATATCATTCAAGTCAGATAATGCTCGTAAGCTATTAAGATAATTGCTTAAGCTCTGATGTTTTACAACACAATGTTGTTTTCTTGGAAATAGCTTGTTCAGAACTTGTATTGTAAAAAGTCTGGGAGAAAAAAAAAAACCACTGATAAAGCTTGCTTTTCAAAGAGAAAAAATATTGAAGTAGATTTCACAATGAAAGAAAAATATGACAGAGCTACATGAATATCCGTGATGAAGAGCATAAAAATAATTCAAACAGTTGAGGAAATTTTGCAATGTAAAGCATGAGCACTGGAAAGCAATATATAAAATTCACGAGCAAAATTTACCTGCCTGTATTGTAAGTTCCCAGGAAGAAATACTAAGGCAGCTTATGTGGGTTTCTATTTTATCATACCAGCCAGTTTTGACTGTTGATCCCCCAGTTTTTTTCCCTTCATAAACAACCAGTTAATGACAAAACAATTTATCATGACAAACTTGGGGGCCAACAGAAGTGAACCGACAGCTTTCAAAGACAGATATCATTGCAATTTCTTCTCTCTTTTTACTCAGTGATTTCAGAAAATGAAATCCCAACTGAATGGATTTTTTGGAAAATAGATTTCCTATAAAATTTTGTGAAATTTTTCTAAACATTTGTCTATTTTGTCCCCCTTTGGCACAATCGGGATACAGGAGCTATCCATTTGCTTTGTCTATATCTGGAAGATAAGAGCCAACATTGTCCTCTATGCTTCCCTTTGATTGGCTGAACTGTTGTTGACACGGTAACGGCTAGAACTGTTACAGCTATGTTTATTGCTATCACACTGGAGATCTCTTGTTTTATGATTATTAATATCTGGTAGAAAGATTAAGTATCTCTCTGCCAATATAGATAACAACCCTGACAACTAGATGAAGATGCAGTATCTCCATAACGATGTAAAGATGTAAGAGGAAAAAGATGTACAACACGGGGCTATGCAACCTAGTACACCACGACTAATAAGATATGGTAATATATCCATGCATCATCAAGGCAAAATAGATCAACACATTCTAACACCCCCCCCCCCATCACGAATCCCCATCCACACCCCTTGTCCGATTTTTTAAACATTTTACAAAGTAAGTATTTTTTAAAATGTCCTACTATAGATTAATATACTTGTACCTTATAATCTAATGTCTAACCTTAAGGAAAGACCAGACTGTTGCATATTTATGAGAGTTATGGGACCAGTCCGAATGTGTCTTCAGGGGTGAATGACTTAAAATCTCCGTGAATGACTTAGATTGTGGCAAAGTGCTTCTCAAACTAAGCTTTTGTTACTTTCTGAATTTTAGTATATGCATTTGTACAATGATGTGTATGCAGGTAGATATATGAAGAGATGACAGAGCTGTCATTTATGGTATGAGTGTATACATGTACCACATGTGTATAATCCATTTCAGCTGCCTCATATCAATTTCATAACACAAGTCAAGTGGGAAGGAATAATATGTTTCCTTTACATTTTAGGAAAGTGAAAACAGGATTAACTCATTCACCCATTGTGACACATTAGGATTAGTCTAAGTCATTGATTTACAGAAGAGTCCATTGTTTTTCAGGGGTTGATGAGTTAATGAATTAATGCATATGGCCTCATATAACCCCCCTCCCTTGATATTAAAATAATTCCAACCAACTCTATCTGTAATATCCAAAATATAATACATGTACAATTTTCCAACCAGAGTATAGTAACATGGATTATCTCCCTTTAATGTCAGCTAGATTTTGGCCCAGGTTCAAGCTTTCTGTCATTAGGAAGGGATTAACAAATATTGTAGTGTGTCTTCATGAGTCAGCGTTACAGCTATGTACTCTATCACTGTTACTTCTCAATTGAAGAGATTACGACACACCAAAATATAACACATTAAATTACATGGGGTGATTTAAATTCTTCCAATGAACACTTCAATTTATAATGCTTTTTTATATTAATTTAAAGCATATCGCCTTCGCAAAAGAGAACTTTTAGCATAATTTGTAGCATATCGTCTTCTCAAAAGAGAACTTTAACGAAGTTTAATGTAGATAACTTCCTGTCAATGATGATTTGGAAACAAATTCTCAGAGAGAAATGAACATGATAAGAATCCTAATTATTATCGCGTAGGAGAGGGGGGGGGGGGCTGAAGTACAAGGAATTACTATCATCAAGACATTACATTAATTTTATATGAAACATTAGTACACTGGTCTGATTTTTATACTTATTATTTTAAACAAATTTCAGGGTGATACTAAAGCCATGTTTTGATGACTTCAGTATGCACGTATTAACGTTTTTCTTGTTTTCTTTTTATCATTTGGGGGTGAGGGTGTTTGAAAACAAAATTTATAATTGAAATAATTTCGATATATAGACTTAGTTTTCTTAGGACCCATACTTCATCTATCTTATAACTCATTCACACCTCAAGACACATTTGGATTGGTCTAGGTCATTGATTTACAGAAGAGTCCATTGTTTTTCATGATCGGGGTTGGTGAGTTAAATTGTAAATCTTTGTACCTTGATTTGTGAAACAAAACACCTGTATTTGGGAAAACTAAACATTGGGAAAACTTAACAACTATATCTGGGGGAAGTTAACATTTGGGAAACTTAACACCTTCATCTGGGAAACTTAACACCTGCATTGGAAAACTTACAACCTGTGATTTAGAAACTTAACACCTGTGATTTTGAAAACTTAACATCTCCATCTGGGAATTTTATCATCTGCATTTGGAAAATTTAATACTTGCAACTGGGAAACTTAACACCTACAATTGGGAAACTTAACACCTACAATTGGGAACTTAACACCTACAATTGGGAAACTTAGCACCTTCATCTGAGAACTTTTACACCTGCATTTGAAATTTATAGAAAAATTTTACCATCACTTATACCGAGATGTCATAAAATATCAGCTTCTGAAAAACAATTTACTTCCTAAAGTCTGTCACAACTTTAACTGCAAGGAAAAAGTCCTATCTCCTCCAGAGAATAAACAGGTAAAAGTAACGAATAATTTGAGGTATTTCCTTTTGAAATATCAAATCAAAGAAAAGCTGAATTTGCCTGAATTTCAATAATTTAACAGGAGGCAAATCTTCTCCCTCGGTCACATGAAAGGGACATTTTGGGAAACAAATTTATGGAATTACTTCTCATTTCTCTCAGCGTTATGACCCCTGACATAATTTACATACGTACAAACGAAGAAGAAAATGGCTGTGTCTGTTCATCTAAAAGTATCTGTACACAGAAACGAGAACACAATACTTTTCTGTCTCAGGGTTGACTGAATTGTCTGTTATTTCTACTGACTAACTGCCAAGGGCATTTGCCAGGTGTATATGACAGTTCACATGCTACACAAGATGGGTTTAATTTGGCAATCAAAATTTCAGATGAATTAACAGATTTTTTTTTTTGACACGTTCTTTAGACACATGCTTTTTTCCGCTATATCAATTGACCCCAACGAAAAAGAAAAATTAATTAAAACAGAAAGAGAGAGGGATAACATTACCACAACACATACAAACACAAGACTGTGATATATAAAAACAAATTCGCAGAAAAATCATAAAAATACACATGCACTTTCCCGTATTTTTCAGCAATATGAATAGCAACATGTTATTGCCGAGAGGAAATAAAATTCTTGTTGTAATTTACCAACAGACAGATTTATTCAGATTTACATTCTAAAAGTGATGTGTGTTGGCATGATGTGTTTTCCCCCCAAAACTACATGTATAATTTTCAAAATGAAATAATTACAAGTTTGGGATCAAGTTTACATTTGTTTTTACCATACATGTGTATCGTATATCGTAAAGGTCTGGTTAACCATGCCAGCAAGTATATGTACTCTCATCATTTCATCAAAAAACGAGATGAAAATATTTCAACTGTTCATGCCGGAATGAGATAGAGGCAAAGATATAAATACAAATTCTTCTGCATGTTAAAACTGCGACAGATATTTTCTTAATTGAGAATTAACTTGTAAATTTACGTAAAACACAAGTCATAGTATATACATTGTGTACAATTAATGTCTTTGTTGCCATCAATACAAAAATATTTTACCATTATGGAGAAATATTCAGGCCAAAAAGTGCAAGAATTGAATAAAAACGTGAAAATTAATTTCAATGTTTTTTTTATTAAATTTTTGCTTGATAATCTCTTTACATCTATCATATCATCAATAATTATCATATCTAAACCAACGTGAAATTTTTTAAAAACTAACGTTAAATTCTCTTGTGAACTATTTTCAAACATGCAAAAGAATACATATTTTAAATCTGCATCTTCTAAATGCTCCTAAGGTATGGGTAAATGTCAGATTGTTGGGTAAAAAATCAAAACATTCTAATGAAGCAGACTTTGAAATAGAATTACTCACTCATCTTCCTGTTGCTGCCTCCTTCGCCTGCGGGCTTCACGTCTTTCTTCTAATGTACTCATGATGGTGATATGTGAATATTAGTCCCTAGTTACGAAAAGAAAGCCCTGAAAATACATAAAACAAAAAGAATTCATTAATACTTTTGATAATGCAGATAATCTTGGACTGCTCTTCAACAATAGAAGGGAGTATACGTCACCAAGTGTTCACACTTACAGGTATAGTAGTCAATTAAGCAATTTGTCATACCACTTTGGGGCTAGTTTATTTGACATTTGTAAACTAGTCTAGTGAGACAGAATTGTTAAATTTGATCCCTGATACCAAGACAGTGGTGTCTCAAAACTAGTGTCTGTCAAGACAGGTGGTGTCCCAAGACAGTGGTGTTCCAAGACAGGCAGAGTCCCAAGACAGTGGTCTTAAAGGAGAACTGGTATTTCATGACAGTAGTCTTACATTTTGACCCATCTGTCTACTAGTTTACAAAATGCTTGGCAATTTTTATGTCCAATTATCAAAGAAACTACATTTTCTTTCAGGATGACAACATGATAATCATTGAGTAAACTCAAATACATTTTTGAGACACACCCGACATCCACACCTGACATCCACACCCTTTTTACAAAATCCAGTACAAGTGGCCATGCACACTTTTCAATTCTCTTGCCTTAGAGATGCTACTCCTATGTATTAACTTTGCAAAGAATAGTATGTGTGTGTTTGTGTGTGTGTGTGTGTTTGTGTGTGTGTGTGTGTTTCATACACTGATTCAATATATCAAATCACAAAATTACTTATTCATTTTCCAATGCAATAACTACAGTTTGTTTACAATTCCTTTACATGGTCAAACTTTTCTACAAAGGTCACTCAAGGGAACAGGCAAAAGTAGTCCTTATAGATAGCTAGCCTTTATATGTTGCTTGTGTTGTTGTTTAATGTTCTACTAAAGAATCTTTCACTGGTGTGGAGACTTCACCAAATTTGATTGTTTGTTTGTTTATTGTTGTTTAACGTCCCACTCAAGAAACTTTCACTCATATGGAGACTTCACCAATTGCCGGTGAAGGGCTTTAATGTTTGGCCTATGCTCGGCACTAATGGCAATTGAACAGTGAGGATTCTTTAATGTGCTGACACCTACTGTGACAGGGGACCTCGGTTTTTACTGTCTCATCTGAAGGACAAGAATCCTACCTACCGCCAGCTGGACTCAAACTCACGACCTCACGATCAAGAGTAGAGCGCATCACCGACTAAGCCAGGCCAGCTCGCTAGCATTTATAAAGAGGTTCTTTTTACAAAAAAGTTAATAAAGGTATGTTTGAATGGCCTATAAATCAGGTGCCCTTAATCTGATGCAAGTTTGACTGTAACACCGCTTTTTTTATTTGAATGATTTGAATAATTCTGAATAATGTTTCAAGCCACACTCAATAATTTTTCAGTTATACAATGGTGGACCAGGAGGGACCAGGGTGGTCTCTCCAGACAGGTTGAACTGTATAACATAATAGTATGTACAAATACAGATGATCTTGGATATATTCTCTTATAATAACAATGTGTAAAATCTCATCATTCTTTTTGTATGCAGCTTAGAAGATATGAATAATTCTGAATAATGTTTCAAGCCACACTCAACAATTTTTCAGTTATACGATGGTGGCCAGATTTTGTTGGGAGGAGAGAACGCATTTACAAAGTAACTGGGAAGAGACCACCAAAACAATGGTGTTACAATAGATAAATCTGTCTACAACTAACCACCCACATCTTGAAACATGATACAAAAGTGGTCAGTGTAAATCTCTGTTGTAATCAATACTGAGCTACACTAAGCTCAAAAGGTCAAGGGTCATTGAAATATACAATGCACCCACATACATGTATTTACAAAAACAAATGATGAATGTTTCATCCCATCATGAGATTTCAGAGATTTTAGCATAGCAGATCATTTCTAAACTGATTTTCCAAAAATTTAAGCTCTTCAGTCAGGGAGATACAAAAGAGATTCATTCCGTACATCAATGTAATAATATATTCAACAGAGGAAAATATATATATATAATTGTGCAATGGCATTAAAAGCAATTTTTTCACATTTGAAAAGACATGGTACCCATCTACCCAAGATGTATGTTTGACCAAAATATGGCAAGAGTAAATGTAGGTGAAGATATGAAATATATATGATCCAGACACATCAAATTGACAACGTGGAATACCTAAAAAAAATAAAAAAATAAAAAAAAAAATAAAAAATAAAAAAACAAGTGTTTGTGAAACACAAATGCCCCCAGTCACTAAAACTTTTTGCAATGTCCTACATTTTGACCCCACCCCACCCCCAGGGGCATGTGATGTCAGACAAACAAACAGACACAAACAGACAGACGATCTGATCACTAGATGTCCCTGGCAGACCTTTCAGGCTGGGGCATAAAAAGGTAGAAGGAGCACAAATTTTGTATGTGACACTCCGTCTTCTTAAGATGTATACCTGTATCAAATATGCCAGGGAGGCCTAGGTGCGGTAATAACTTAGATGTGGCCAAGACAAATAAAATAAGGAGAATACCTGTAAAAATAAAAGATGTATATGACACTCCATCTTCTTAACTTCTTAACCCCTGAGAAAAAATGGACTCTGCTATTAATCAATAACTGAGACCAGTCCAAATGTGTGTCTAGGGGTGAATGAGTTAGATGTATACTTACACTACATATGGGGAGGCGAGTTGAAGAAATGAGGAAGCTATGCCCTGAACAAAGTTAAAGAAGGGAGGGACAGAAGGCCAGACACAACACAAAACAACTATAATCCCCGCCCTGGGAACAGGTGGTGGACAAGTTACCAACGTTCTAGAATTAAAGTGAATTTAGATACAAATTTTAAAATTCAACGTGGTTCTACTTGGTCTACAACATAGAATGAAATCCATGTAAAAGATTTAATTTTTTATCAAATAAAACAGAAATATGTATTTTGATTTTCTATAAACAAAATATAAACAAAATAAAATTACTTTAAAAGATTTGATGAATATAATGAATCCTTAACAGATAAATTTATTTGGATATTCTGATACAAGTGTATAACAAATTTACCATTCGGTGTTTATTTTTCAGGTTATTTTTTTTTAACTAAAGCAACACTATAATAAAACTCTTAAAAATAGTAAAATTTGCCATTAATACAAGTAAAACATCTTTCCTGCAATTCGCATTTGAATTATTCTGTCAAATTTAAGTAGCTCCCGCAGACAAACATATATAAAAACCGCGAAAGATAAAGACCAAAACACACCTGTACCTATTTAAAATTTGTGAAGATGATTCACAGAGAAGACTGTATTGTCTGTGGTTTATAGTTGGTTAGTAAACATACAAAGATTTGCCTCCGAAACACTAAACATACCTTCCAAATGATGTAACTTCCCATTTGCACAATTTCCTGTGTCGGCATAAGACTAAAACGCAGACACATTGTAAATAGCGATAAAAGACTTTTTTCCCTTAATAACCCATTATTAGCATTTAATGGGTCGTGTTTTTATAAGAAATTAAACTTTCTTTTAAACAGCCGTGTAATTCTAATGTAATAAAACCTTCAATTATGCGAAGTGAATCTGAAAATTGAATGGCAAAATGTGCAATACTTCCATACACAGCTTACGATCTAATCTCTATTTATTAGAAAATAATAAAGCAAGAGTTGTGTGCATAAATAAAGGGAAATTTGTAAAATGGCATAAAAGAAAATTAGACACACGAATAAAAGTTAGCTGTGAAATTCCCTAACATAATGGTCTTTATCAAACGAAACAATGGCATTTAATCAATCACCGATTCTTTTATTTAGCCGATACAAAAACAGTATATTTTTTAATACGAAAATGTTGACATACTAATTATCTGATTGTAAACGTAAAGCTGATAGAATGTTCACAGCTAAACGGCATTCCTTGACTGTTCAATGTTGTTACTTATTACACTTTTAAATTGATAATGGTCAAAACCTGCAAAGAGATGTTGTTTTTTTTATTTTGCGACATCTGTTTTTGAAAACATAAGACTCTTTAAATACATCCCTAAACATTCTGTCAGTGGTTTCCAAAGGAATTCTGACAAGTTTGTGTTAAGGTGAAATAATCTCAAACTTAACAACACACTTTGGAATGCTAACTTAAGATTTATGTTAACTATTATTTATTTTTGTTTGTGTCACCAAACACCGATTCATTGCCAAATTATGGTCGGTTGTCTGTTTTTCTACACCTCGTCAAGATCCATTTGTGTGTCATAATGTCACCTGTTACAAGGTAGTGCCATAAAGTTATACCTCCGCCATGGTGGATTTCGCAGTTTGCAAGTTCTTCATAATATTTCTCTGAAGAACCTGACACTTAATTTAATGTCAATTTAACAAACCTGTCAGTCTTTAAATGTCAAATCTAAAGACCTTTCAGTCTATTGATGTCAAAACGGAAGGCCTGTCAGTCTATTAATGTCAAATCTGAAGGCCTGTCAGTCTATTAATGTCAAATCTGAAGACATGTCAGTCTATTAATGTCAAATCTGAAGACCTGTCAGCCTATCAATGTCAAATCTAAAGGCCTGTCAATCTATTAATGTCAAATCTAAAGACCTTTCAGTCTATTGATGTCAAAATGGAAGGCCTGTCAGTCTATTAATGTCAAATCTGAAGACCTGTCAGTCTATTAATGTCAAATCTAAAGGCCTGTCAGTCTATTAATGTCAAATCTGTAGGCCTGTCAGTCTATTAATGTCAAAATGAAAGGCCTGTCAGTCTATTAATGTCAAAATGGAAGGCCTGTCAGTCTATTAATGTCAAATCTGAAGGCCTGTCAGTCTATTAATGTCAAAATGGAAGGCCTGTCAGTCTATTAATGTCAAATCTGTCAGTCTATTAACTCATTCACCCCTAGAGACACATTTGGACTGGTCCAAGTCATTGATTTAAGGCAGAGTCCATTGTTTTTCAGGAGGTGATGAGTTAATTTCACTCTCACAGACCTGTCAATTTATTTAATGTCACTTTAAAAGGGGCAGTTCAATTTCAATTCAGATGTGGAACAAAATTAGCTGGGAGGATTGGAGGTAACTCTGTATTAGTATATATAGCTCATTAGCTGCCTAATATCCCTATTCCTAAGATGGCTGATGAGTGAGAGGCCTTGTGATTTAAAGCGCAATGCTCTAACCACTCGGCCATGGAGGCGCCCGAATATATTTGCAAGTCAAACCAGTATGACAAATAAATGTACCTGCTACATGTATACAGTGGAACCTGTCTTGAGAGACCACTCTCATCAAAGACCACATGTCTTTTGAGACCACATTTTGAAAACCGCTTGATTAAATAATTATTTATATTAAACCTCTTTTGAAAGACTATCTGTCTTGTAAGACCACATTTCAGTGGCTGGTGGGGGTGGTCTCTAAATACAGGTTTTACTGTATTACAAATTAAACTTATAACTACTCCAGTACAACACACCGTAGTAACATCTGAACAACATGTTCATAATTATCTAGGTCAGTGCACTCAGAAAATATTCCGTAAAACGAGGATTTCATCTTCAACAACATAGTTACCTATTTTTTGCTATTTAAATAAGAAATGCTACAAATAAACATTGCAGCATCCAGAGGAATTAGATAAAGAGTTTTCGAGACTTTGATCTTCTGATTCAGACAAAATAGTCTGAATAATACATATGCTGTACACGGCAATGACAGAGAACCGACAGTTACATTCCAAAGCAAATACACGTTATTTGTTATTATCATTCTTTTTTCTTTTTTTTTTTATTTCTCAAAAAGCAGATACCTCAAATTAAAATGAGAGGATTTTGCAATTTAAAAAAACAGAGTAGGAAGAGTCCCAGCAAGCTACAATTTTTTTTTACATATTTTAGCATTCATTAGTGGGAATATGGGTTTATCTTGAATTCTTCCCAAAATAGTCCACTCTTTCTTCGAAACCATAATGACTTCCAATGTATATTACTATAGATTATGAATCCCGAATTTTTCATTCATGCTGTCAGACGAAATTATAATGAGTTCTCTTTCCTACGATATTTATTGCCGCAGCTTCGTAGAGAGCATAATGCAACATAGCATTATGATACAGCTTGTTTCACTTTTAATGATATTTCTTCATTATCATAACTGCCGATCTGGTGTATATATATACCCACACGATTAAAAGCTGCTATAACGCTTCAATATCATCACGAGATAACAACCTGGTATGACATCACGTAGACACACAGATCAATCTAATACCATGGATCGTAAAACGCTGTACCTGGAACGTGATCAACAATGCAATGCCTACACAGGTAACAATTACATCGTGGTAAATTCCCCAGATATAAACTAATTAGTGAATTTGCAAAGGTAATTGTGCAGTAAGTCCACAAACCATACGAGTCCAAAATAAATTAATCACAGGTTTTTGGAAGTTGTACCGGTTTATAATGTGACGCACTGTACAGAGAATTTGTGCTGTATAAAAAAATATGTGGTATAAAAAATGTTAGAATTGATGCTACATAAGCCTAGGTCCCATCAGTTACTATCAAAATTATCAACCTGAAAGACATAAAAATTATTTTTCTTTAACACCGAGGCAAAAGAATGTCATGAAAGGCTGATGCTGTGGCCACCTAATCTGACACATAAGTTCACAGCACCTCTACACAATCTTAAACCAAAGTATCATGAAATTCTAAAATTTGTGTTACTGTTACCCTTATCTAAACACTTTCACCCCGAAGTAACTTAATGGTATGCCCTTTTCTGTTGCATTAGACCAGTCTATTATGGTCTGTAGGGTTAAAAGGGCTGATTATCTAGAACTTTTCAATCCTAGGTCTTAAACCATCTGCCCCTGAAGATAATGAACTCTACTGAAAATCAATGACACAGAGCAGTCCAAATGTGTCTTTAAGGGGTGTATGAGTTAATTGTCTACATTAGATATTATCATAGATACATCAATTTCAACTACGGTATCTACAGCAACGTTGTGTGTAAGTGCAAGTGTAAATCCCCCCCCCCCCACCTCGTATATTTGGGAGTAGTGTTTATGCTGTGACATCATAGTATGTATTTCAATCTTCCCCATCTTCAAGTGGCCATGTGGAAAACCTAGTTATCTCCCTTGCATTGCTAAGCCATTTATTTACCATACACAATGCTGTTACAGCTAATATACACATTTTTCTCTAACAGCTAACCGACTTACAGAATGAAGATCTACTCTAGACAAGGATAAAAATGTCTGCAAGCCTGTCATAATTAATTCTAAGTGGCGGTATGTTTCACTTGAAAAAGTCCACCAAATGTGTGTGAAGTAATGAAAAAGATCAGAATTACATCTTTTCATCTCCACATTTAGACAACACTCCTTACCTACTTCTAAACTAGGTACATTTGTACTTATATATTTTTTTCATTCACAGTTTTCATTTCAAAGTCTTTATGTATACAGTCATATTTGTCTACAAAGGCCACCGAAGAGAAACTGACAAAAGTAGCCGTTAAAGACAGGTGGCCCTTATACATGTATTATAAAGAGGTTTATTCATTATTAACCGTTTACCCTTCGACTGCTACATTACTTGAGTCAATATAGGCCCTCACTGTTGCATTAATTAAAAGAAATTAAGATACACGTTTTGATTTCAGATAATTCAAAAAGTGCACAAGATACAGAGATATAACATACATCAAATGTTTGTCAGTATTTATACTTTACAAGGATACTGTCATATCTTGAGTAATATGTCATTGTCACCTGTACAGGTGAAAACCCTGTATGACAACATCTACAATGATGAGTCAGAAAAAACAACTTCAGTTGTGCCTAGCAGTCTAATGGTTAAAAAGTTAAAAAAAAGGTTAAGTTTGAAAGGCTTTTATAGGCAGGTGTCCTTTATACAGAGGTGACCTTTAATGCAGGTTTGACTATACATCAGCCGTTTATCTATTTCTTTTTATTGATTTACTTTCTGGACAATGCTTAATGATCACATCAAATATGTATTGATGTTTATCTTTAAAAAAACAAAAACAAAAACAAACAAAATACTTTTCGACAATTGAACATGGATACCTTTGAAATTGATTAATGTACTGGATATAAGAACAAGGTCAGTAAAATTTGTTGAACGATTTTATCAAAATTTGTATTAAAAATTCTCCTTTTTCGTTTATTCATTTTTTTATCTCCAATAATTAAATTGTAATTCAGCTACATTGTTCGTACCATACTTGACTATGTAAGGTGGGAGGTCAAACACCCAACGATAATTCTTAATCTAATCTACCGATAATTCAAAGAACAATTGCTAATCATTTGCTTCATCATGGAAAAATTCTTTGTAAACTCCTGTGCAGGGTAAATAACACACTGTAATTTTTATTGTACATACCAGGATTGGTGCACCGTTCAATAAAATTCTAATTATCTGGTCTTTTGATGTACGTAGCTCGTAAGAATTACGCAATTACCTGTGCATGTTATATGATTTATTTTATACATTTCTGAACTACAAAGGTTAAGTTCTATGTGATTACACATTGTTGAAGAAGTTCCAGGTAAAAGTGAAAGAATTTCGTAAATCGTAAATCGGTGGATATAAATATTTGTATATAGTTTTGCACTCATAAACTTGGTATTTATGTTGAGTATACAAAGGTTCTAATCTCAAAATGTCATACATGTGGTCTTCTTGCATCTCGGGAGTATTAAGACACAATATTCCATACACGTGCTCAGACAAGATGTGGAAATATATTTTGAGCCACCCTTTGCCATTTATAAAACCTTTATACCAGCATTTAGACATGAAAAATGACATGAATATTTTTAAAAATGGTTTCTTCTGCTTTTGTGATTATTTTTAACATTTCATTATATGATATTTCTGGAGAATTATCTATAATCTATACATCATTCCAGTCCAAATTTGTTTGGGAGGGATTAATTGGTTAGCTATGACCAGATACACCTCTGACAGCAATACAATACAACCCCTACACTTCTGAAACACTCTGTATCTGTCTAAACTGAGATTTTGCAGACTTTGAATCTGAAAGCTCAAAATAAATACAGATCACACAGCAACAGCACACGGTATGGATGTACTAGCTGGGGGAAAAAACTATAATTTGTGTTCTTTGGAAAATAAAACTATAGTGATAACCTGAAAGAACTATAAAGTCATTATTTTTATCGCAAAAACTAAATACAAACTATGTTTGCTATCCCAGATAATTATTTCACCAATTTAGTACTTGCTATTTCAAATCATTTCTACAGAAATCAAGAGAAACTAAAAAGAAATTCCTTGAAACTGAACAACATATTATAATTAAGTATGGCAGAGCGAGGAATGGTAAAATTTATCCGTTTCAATTAACCCTACAAGTGAGAAAGAGAAAAAAAATGTATTAAGCAGAGACATAATTTGACTATTACAGTATACATATCTGCTGAAGTCTGCTAAACAAACGTCAGTTGCTTCCTGTTAGTTAATATGATTAATGATGGGGGCCAAGATAATGAAAGTTCCTGCCACATTTCCTCAATAAACTTTCTCTCCTCTCCATTTTTTTTTTTTTTTTTTTTTTTTTTTCATTTGTTACAAAACTGATTGATTTTTTGTAATGGAGGGATGTTTAACTGGAGATACTGCAGAGATTACATTAACACAAACTTAACCATAGAGTAAAAAACATCAGCCATTTTGTAAACGACTGTTCTTTTTTTTCCTGCAAGTTCTGTTTGATCTTTGCATTAATTTTTCATTCAATTAGAAAGCAAGTGTAGTGTGACCCAGTTTGAAGTGCAATCTATTAGCCAATCAAAACTAGGTAGTGTTTCTTCCTACAAATGACCTTCAGTTGTGTTCCATTAAGTAGCTCACTTGATTCTTATATCTCTCGTGATACAATCTCTTTACAACATATCATCTCTATCGAGAAAATAAAAATAATAATAATAATAATTCACCAAAAATACTTTTTGGTTTTAATGTTTTGTTATTTTTTTTTTTATTTGGGGGGGGGGGGGGGTTGGGGGGTTTACATTTTACTACACCATCGAAACCTCTGACAGACCCTCTTGAATCACATTTTTAGACATTTTCTTCATAAGTAATCGGTCAGTTGTTTTTGTGTAATTAAAAGTGCTAGATTTTGACGTGGACCTAGCTCTATAAAATATTAATATTGATGTCTGAGAATATTCTAAAATTGGCCCACTCAATCGATCAGATATCACGATACCCTAAAGTTCAGAGTACTCACTGATATGGAATGTATTTTTGTAATTTAATGTCATGTCCTATGCTAGGAATCATGTGATTGGCATCATACCATACCTCCGTGACCTTGAAATTAAATGCAATTTGTTCCAAGCACGATCGACTTTCACCTTTGATAGTGTTCACACAAAAAAGCCAATAAGCTACATATTCACATAACACATTCACCTCTTAATTAAAAACCTAAATGGGCTAAACTATGTCACTGATCATGATGTATGGTACAGTTCAAGTTTTTTTTCTGGGGGAGGGGGTGGAAATACAATTGTAAGTTAAAGCACCAGACAGGTCTTACTTATAGAGATGATTTTATCCTTCTACCTACAAGATAATCGTTCTTCTGACCTAGCTAACCCTGAAACCTCTAAAAAGAAGTTATCATTTCTTAGTGCATCTTTGATGAACGTGTGAACTATTTTCTCTGAAAGCTCTATCAAGTACTAGATGCAAAACTGTCTAAGATTATCACATGTACACAAAAAAAGGCTTCAATTGCATACCAAGATCTCATGCACACATAGAACATGGAAGGCTAAACTTTTGACCCCTAAAAAATATGATTACCGGTAAATTACATAAATAAGTAAAATGTATCGATCAATTCATTAATTTGACTTTACCAAGTGAAATTTTTGCCTTTCAAAACTTAAACAGATTTCATTAATTTTACCAACTAGGAAAGGACTAAGCCCCATTGATGCAGTGGTAAAATTTAAACAATACACAAACGCATGTCCAGATTCTGAGAGGAAAATTTGTCAATATTCAATTTCGTTTGAGATAAATTGCAATGAGGTATAAAGCTTTATGGAGAGAATTTAAAAAACAATGCGTAAAAGTGTGTAGAATTGGTTAAGCCTAAATTTTAACCAACTTAGAAGTTTGGTGAAAATCTTTCAGCCATTCTGATTCAGTGATTGTACTACATTACAGTGTTAAGGCCATATTTCAACATATAAGTATATTTGAAGCAAGTTGGAAAATCTGTTAGTACTACTGAAATACAATCCACCCGGCAGGGATTCAATTAACACTGACATCTTATGATGAAACCATGTGTCTGATCTTAAGGGAACCTCACCAGGAAAGCTCAAGTGCTTGCTGGTTAAGACCCTCACAGACCATCTGACAGTGAAAAGATCCATAATAATCATGGAAAAAATTGAGTAACTACATCTGGTAAATGTCAACATGTGAAATATGAACTGACAGACAGATAGGCCACAATATATAATGTATACTACATAACTGACCACTGGTCACTGTTATCTGACCAATCTTATCAGTGTCTGTGAAGATATCTGTTTCTGTTTGTTATTTAACTAGTTACATGTGTAGAGCATTATTCTTATGTACATGCAGAACCAACATCTGACTGATATTTGTGAAACCAAACCCTGGTCTAAATATCAACAACTTATGTAGAATAGATCTTTATAAATGAACCTTGTTCTGTATATTATAATGTAGATCAACTGAAAATATATCTTTGTTAAAGTATATTTATATATAGTTCTTTTTTTTAACAAATCTTACGACGATGATATTTTAAAACTTCTAAAAATACACGGAAAAGACTTCTTGGTCCACGAATCCTCCCTGACCCAGGGACATTAAAATCACAATTTTTAGATTTGTACTCTAGAGATGCCACATATGCTAAATATGATGAAAATTGGCCAAGCAAATTCTAAGGTCATATATTTAACAAGTGGCTCTCAATGTGCATTTTTTATGTCAATCGAGTGCAACGTCATAATCACAAATGTTTGATGGGCTCTTTAATTATGACATCATAATGGGAAAAGTCTGCCTAAAAGGTGTCGTGTTGGACCTTTTGCTACAGTTCAATTTCTTGTGTCAAAAGTTTACACGAAAAAAAAAAACACCCACATGATAACATCAGACAATGACATATTATTTAAAATCTTCTGATTTAAAAAAAAAAAAAATATGGAAAGAATTACAGAAAAATTGCAATCATTTTTTCATCCTCATATTACTTACTGTAAATGAGGAAGTTTTCGCCCCCTGGGCATTTTCGCGCTTTCATGACAGAAAACATATTCACCCCATCTTGAATTTGCCGTAAACCACTATAGGCTCATGGATGGCATGTATGTCTGTGCTTCATTCATTCAGCTTGAAAATTCTGCCGTCATTTTAAATTTACCCTCTCATTCAAGGACGAAAATGGCAAAAATTAAACAGGAGTTAAAATTTCCAGATGTATACAGTACTACAGCCTATTTCATTGCAAAAATCATTCAAAAATAAAAAAAATATATATACCGGCACAGGTGAAGAAATGAATTCATTATCCTCCATGTTATCCCATTTCTATTAAAGGAAATCAAATTGGGACACAGAATAGCTTTTATAAATTCCTCCTACTACAATCAACAGAAAAAGCAATGATAACCAATACCATTTCTCTTTGAAATTGATCTCCTAAATTTCAAATTCACCATGAATGTGTTAAAGCTTGTTTTCACATCATCCAGTGATGAAGATAAGCTAAAGCAGAGATGTCTACCTCTTAGTGCAGTGTCTGAAATTGCTGATTGTGCAACATATATTTAAATATACAATGTATATCTATCTATACATGTACAAGGTGTTCTGTATCTATTTGAGCAGAACTTTAAAATAAAAGAGAAGAAGCAGAATAATTTTTTTTATAATACTTTACAAAATCATAAAAAAATTCTCACACGAAAGTGGTCAAGAGGGCTGGAAAAGAATCTGTATAGGTGATCAGTTTTTTTTTACCCAGCTCCCGGCCCCTATGGAGAATCTTAGATACATAAATACATACTACATATAAAATATGGCATTATTTGTGTGTGTGTATTTGTGTGCATGAGTGTGTGTGTGTGTGTGTGTGTGTGTGAGAGAGAGAGAGAGAGACAGAGAGAATTTTCTGCTACTGTCTAATTCCATACAAAAACCTACAGATTTCTCAAAAGCATCTGAAACTGACCTAAATCATGATAGTTTCATAATTTACAAACAAATTTCATGACTTTTTGGATTAATATTTTCCTTCACTTTAGATTCATCAGAAAGAAAACAAAACACTTACCAACACAATATTCTACCAGAGATCATAAGGAATTATCAACATATTCTGACATATATCACAAAATTTGGACATTCTTAATTATCTGATTGGAGTTCCCTTCAAGGAACATTTTAGTGAAACTGTAATATCAATTACAATGATGAAAGAACCAAACTTGTAAACATTTTCAATAATTTCCTAAATGTAATTTTCCCACAACTAACAGTACAATAAAAAAAATAAAATGGAAGAATTGGCTGAAATCTTCAGCAACTCATGTAGGCGTAAGTGTTCATACTATTTTAAAAGACTAAGTTTACGTCTAAACGAACTTCAAAACAGTCTTCAAAAGAATTCGGTCAAAACATCCATATCTTATTGGAAGAACCCCATAGTGATTTAGTAAATTCCTAAACATTGCCGGCTAACTTCTCAAAAAGAGTGTATACAATATCAGGCACAGAGCTTCATAAAAAGTATCCATGTCCGAGAAAGAACTCCAGATAAGATAACAGCGTAGCACTAACAATTTACAAAAAAAAAAAAAAAAAGAAAGAAAATATGAAAAGAGTTTCAGAGTTTGAAAAAACATACAAACAAACAACAATCGAGTATTAATTAAATACTTACCTTGACACTTTCAGACACTTTAAATCCCAAAATGAATGGGGGGAAATCTGAAGAGCATGCACAAATAATATCCAAAGATAAATGTACAACTAACCTTTCAGCGAGAGAAAAAACAAAGCGGAGGAGAGCAGACTCGATATTGACATACACACCTCTTAATTCGGATGTCTATCTTCAAAAGGCAAGATTGAGAACAACTTACAAAATGTGCACACTCAAACACTGGGTTTGATCTTCAGCAGGCAAAAGGGGCGCTAGTAGATGGTTTACCAAGAGGCTTGCAGCATTTGTCAGATCAACTAATAAGCTCCACATGGGTGGGGCCTCACAGGGGGCATTGCTCTTTCTCCTTGCTGAGTATTTCAGATGTTATTGATATATGAGATGGGGATTGTGTAATTTGTAGAGCTGACAGTGGTGTTATCAGATACAAGAAGCCAACAAAAAAAAAAGAAAAACATGTGTGTATGATGGTTTAAGATAAGATGATGGAGAAGGCATCCCACATTTATGCCCCATGCATGATGCTCTGAATTATATTAGCAGTTTATCGTTAAAAGAAAAAGTGAGGCACTATCTATCATTCAGAGCCTCATACTTTCAGATAGTAGCGATACTCAGAATGCATAGTAAATATGCAACCAATCAAACAGCATCAGCAGAACAGATTACTTATACACTGAATGGAAATATATAGAGATTCTTTAGAAGTGAAATTTTACCATTACATTGCAAAAATTTACCACATCTATCTGTTGGTTCAATAGGTATTTATTTTGTGAAATTTCTTTCACATGATATCATTTGGAAAGAAAACAAACAGACTGTAGAATTGTTAAAAAGAGACTCAACATTTTCATAGGTTTATTTTTGTGAATTCTGTTGGCTATATATAAAATTGTTGTTTGATTAGCTACTGGTGCAGGTCCATACATTTGGATTTATTCTAAGGACATACATCAATGCACTCAGGACTTTTTACTGTTCCATCACATCTACTTCAACATGGGATCATATGATAGCCGTGATTATTATCCAATGGTAGTGATGTGACGATAGCTGATTATTATAATCTAAAATGGATTGGTTTACCATTTCTGATTTCAATTATCGATTATAAAAATTTTATAACTGATTAATCACTCTCAGCAGATTTTCCGTGCTACATGTATAGTTCAGAGAATGAAAAAAATTTACAATCTTATGTGTTTATCGTGAAATACTGTATAAAATAAATAAATAAATAAATAAATACTTTGTTTGTCTTAATGTGTAATGGGTGTCCTATACTAAAATGATATTTGATATTTAGGAATTAACTCATCAAACCCTGGTAAAACAATGGACTCTTCCATAAATCAATGAATTAGACCAGTCCAGATGTGTCTTTAGGGGTGAATGGGTTAAAGAATTGACACTCTGTCATGACTGCTGGGGAAGGCAAGCTAAATATATTATGTGCACATGTCAAATTTCCTTGATAAAAAAGAAATTGATTATGTAATCGATGATTAATCACTTTTTTTTCTTTCGATTACAAACTGATTATTGATAATGACTAAAGTTTAGTCATTAACTGGACTGAAAGTGACAACAGTAAACTAATGAATATATATTTACTGTGCAACCTGTCTTGAGAAATCATCCCATCTACCACCCTAAATGTGGTCTCTCAAGACAGGTGGTCCCAAGAGGTTTTATATAAAGGAATATTTAACTGAGTGGTTCTGAAGATCTGGTCTCACAAGACAGGTGGTCTCTCAAGACAGGTTTCATTAATTATAGGTCTACCAAGGTAAACTGGCACATGTTTACAAACACAACGAGTCTAAATCAAATCATAACAGGGGTGACAAGTTACTTGTCGTCACAGAAATACATGTATTAGAGATTCAGTAATGCAAGGCAATATGTTTTACCTGTACAACCTATATTTGGAAAGTAGACCGTACTGTTTTGGTTTCTGACTAAACCAGGAGGTGCTACTTTACCTTGGTAGACCTTTACTTCAAGGTAATCTTCCAAACTCTAAAGCCTTTAAACTAAACACAAGGTCATCATAATTTTGAAAGTGTACAAATTATACACTAGATCATCACAGCTTTGAAGATGAGCTTTCCAAACACATTAGAGCATCACAAATGTCATCTTACTTAAGATCTCCTGCATATTTACATAAATAAAAAAAAAATCTGAAATTGTAGTTTCTATCAACAATTCATGACAAATCAATTACATAAAGTCACATTTAAAAGTCCCATATCGTCATGTAAAATCCGAAGTTTATAGTACAAAAACAAAACCATAAAGTTCTTCATACTAACAAGCAAAATATGCAAGAAAAAACACTGACTTTAATTGTCCTAATAATTCTACTCTTATATCGCAAAATAAACATAGTAATGGAATTACAAAAAAGTACAAAAATATTACTTGACAGATATATGACGTGCATGCGAGAAAAACAACAACTGGCATTTGAATGCTTGTTGACGCACGTTTAATGGAGGCATAAACACAGAGTGTTTTGTTTTTGACATCTGAGACTAATTCTTACGACAAATTATGATTTCTCGCATAGATTAGTTTATAATATGCGTAGGATTCATACATGTAAAACAAATTTCAGAAGATTTCATTTTTATTTTTTTAGATATTACATAGTGTAATTATATGGCATCAGAATAAATGCCAAAACGTTGGTTATGTACATTATTTTCTGTATCCAATATCGACTGCGAAGATAAAGATGCATGGCGACATTTAATGGCGTGACTGTTTATTTTGAAGTTTTAAGGACAGGCACAATTTTGTAGAAACCATATATACATCATGAACTCATCTACCCCTGAAGTCACATTTGGACCTGTCCATTTCAAAGAATGGTTAAGTCCACTGTCACAATTCAGGGGTGTATGATTTAGAATGAAAATTTTGTAATAATTTGAACTTGTTCACTCCTGAATTGTAACAGTGGACCATACTATTATTCACTGATCTGTGTGAGTCTAAATGTGACCGCAGGGGTTGACAAGTTAATAATAAAAGGCTTGATATTAGCAGTGCTCCGTTGGCCATTGACCAGTGAACAATCCATTAGGTCAGACAATTTCTCATTTGAACTGCCCGTGTTGTCTGGTAGAAATTTTGAGAAGAAAAGCTTATCTGCATGCTTAAATTGTGAAAGTATCCCCTCGTTCAGACTTGCACATCGGTTTTGCTTTTTTTTTCTCATTATTGCATAGGGGTGTTAACCAGTTTGAATTAACGAAATGATTTTGTCGCAATGATTCCTAGAAGGTACATGTACATGTCAATTTGACACATAACTTGTAATAATAGTCGAGTCATACAAATGCTCTCACTAATACTATAAATCCAAAAATGTTTGCGGGACTAATTTATGTTCACGATACAAAAGTCCTACATTTATTCACGAGATGTTTTTTTTCACTATTTCGAATGCCCTTTGTGTCATACTATTTTCATACTTCATCAAGCGATTATATTTATTTTCGTGAGCAAGAGCTCTCGCATAATTAAGCGTAAATAAAATTCTCGCGAATAAAACTGGATTTGCAGTACTACAAACCGGTTGCATAGAGTGTTCGATTCACGAGCAGAAGGTCCCAGGTTCAATTCCCGATACCTGGTCATACTAAAGACTTTTTAAAAATTGTACTAACTGTTCCTTCACCAAACGCTTGACATACAAAGTCGGAGTCACAAGTCTTTCGGATGAGACTGAAAATCAAAGTCCCTTGTCACGGAAGGCGTAACAGGTAAAAGAATCCTGACTGCATTGCCGTCAGTCCATAGCACAGGTCAAAATTTGTAGCACTTGACCTAAAGCTGGTGACATCTCAATATAAGGGAAAAATTCTTGGCAGGATGTAAAACAACAATCAAATCAAATCAAGTGTTTCATACGACAATCAAAAGTCACATGTGTTACGGAAAAGATGCTGAATTCTGATATTTTATTCACAATTAGACTCACCTAAATCAATAAATAGCAGTCTACTGTCAAATTCAGGGGTGGATAAGTTCATATTGCATGTAAAGTTAACATTAAGTTTGGATTCTAAATCATACAAGGTATTGCCCCTGAATTCTGACAGTGGACTAAACCATTCTTTGAAATGGGAAAGTTCAAATGTGGCTACCGGGATGACAAGTTAAATCTTCAGTATGCTAATTTTAGTCATGACCTACATTCAGTTCCTGATATGCACTCTATACTGGGGCTGACCTTTGACACAATAGATATTTTTAATATCTAGTCCATTTATACCTATCCATGTCAAATTACGAACTTCTTTCAAATCGCAGCATTTCATGTTGGTATAGGTTACCTGCAGTTGTATCATTTTCTTTACGAACGTCAAGGATTTCTCTATTTCTATGTTTTAATGACATTTCGAGAATTTTTATATGTGGTAGAAGTCAAAGTTTGAATGGTTGCATTTCAATTCCATCTCACGTTGACATTTTTTTTCAAAGCCAGTTAAAAGTGTAGTTTGACAGAAATCATTCATCATCTTTGTGAACATCTAAAACATGACGAGAATTCGCACAATACAACAATTTTAAACTTTACACAAACATTTAATCTTGAATTATTTTAACCAATCTGTAATCTGCAACTATGCGTAGAAGATGACACCATTCTTCATACAGTACATCCCATGCTTGCTGGTTAACTCTTCAACCCCTGTGGTCATATTTAGACTCACCCAAATCAATAAATAGTACGGTCTACAATCATAATTCGGGATTGAACAAGTTCATATTGCATGTAAAATTATTCTTAAACTGATTCTAAATCATACACCCCTGAATTCTAAATGGGCAGGTCCAAATGTGATGTCAGGGTCTGATAAGTTAAACGCTACGGTATAGCCTCACTACCGTAAGACAGTGTTGTAGTATTTAAAACGTATACCTTTGATATCCACACAGTTGATTTCGAAGTTGTAAAAAACACCTATATCCCATTACACAAAAATAATGAGCATATTTGTATATGTGTGTGTGTGTTTGTATATATACCCTCTTACCCAAGGACACCATCCCCAGCCACAGGATGACTAAATGATCAGTGAGTGTAAGTGTGTGTGTTTGTATATATTCCTCGTACCCAAGGACACCATCCCCAGCCACAGGATGACTAAATGATCAGTGAGTGTAAGTGAGTGTGTTTGTATATACCCTCTTACCCAAGGACACTATCCCCCATGTGACTAAATGATGTGAGTGTAAGTGTGTGTGTGTCTATATACCCTCATGGACACCATCCCCAGCCACAGGATGACTAAATGATCAGTGAGTGTAAGTGTGTGTGTTTGTATATATACCCTCGTACCCAAGGACACCATCCCCAGCCACAGGATGACTAAATGATCAGTGAGTGTGTGTGTTTGCATGTGAGAGTGTTAGTTTGTATGTATGTGTGTGTGTGTGTCTGTCTGTGTATTTGTGTGTCTGTGTGTGCATAATAATGTGTGTACTTGTGTATGTGAGATTGTGTGTATGTGTGTATGTGTATGTGTGTGTATATGTGAGCGTGTCTCGTTTCGAATTTCTAATCTAATTAATATGATGAGATAAAGGTAGGAAATTTTTTTTTCTATGAATTGAAATAAAAAGAAAATTAATTTAATTTCCAATAAATTAACGTGATTAAATCTATGTAGTATGATTTCACAATGTATGTCACAAGCAGAAGTGACATGTCTCCTATCAAACATTTGTCTTGTATCGTGTAAGTATTTGCTGTACCCAAAACTACCATTTATCACAACAGCAGATTTTCTAGACAAGTCAATTTTTACAACAGCAGTCTCTCTAAAAATACGTCTTCCATATATACATCACTAATTTTCCTAAATGAATTCATAAAAACAAAATCATTGAAAATCTGGGCCACTTATATCAAATAAAAAAGTTAAACTTCATCTATGAAAAATTGATGTCTACAAAATACATGTATATTACTAACCGCTAAACTTTATATTAACACTTTTATTAGAGAAGTTGACAAATAAGAATTAATTAATTGCGATACTTGACCTAACGTTATAAATTTTCTTGTCTTTTTTCATGTCAGATTAAAGAGGAATCTCAAAGGAACAAAAAATGTGATTGACAATTTCTCAAAATTTCTTGACCTTTACATAAAATTTTTTAATTTTCTTTGAACTTTTCAAAAGTTCTGACATTTCTGAACTAACGAAGTTTTACCTAATCAAAAGCTTTTCTACACATATGCACATAGTAAATGATTAATTGATTCATCTTAGCTCCCAGCTTGAATGCAAAGTATCTGGACCAAAGTTTTAATGAACAAGGGAGATAACTGATAAAGGGAGATAAATGAAAAATGAAGATAACAGATAAATTTGCCATGCTGTGGGATAAATAATTTCATATTTATTTCATAAGAAAACAAGCTACTTCATCCTACATGTATTTCCTGTCCAACTGCGCTGCATCAAACATATGCACATGGTTGGCACATGGTGCTCGGTTAAAGATCGACTTTTCTTGCTAAATGTACAATGGTATTCACATTTTAGTAAAATCCATATAACCTGGCGGAGTGGAGTCTTGCGAACCCTTGCCGGACCCGGATGAGTTTAAATTTGAGGTAATAAAGGATAATATTTGAATTATAATCATTCCTACTTGTCACTATGGATATGAAAGTTTAAAGTGAGGAATAAAACATTTTCCCCGTGCAGCTTGTCATAACTGAAAAGTGAGTAGAATCATCCGTATGATAATCAAAAGGTCACTCCGCCCCGCCATCTTATGTGAATCAGACAACAGCTATGGTATGTTGAACAATGTAAAAAGTTATATTATTGGTGTTCAACTTTGGCAACGAATAATTCAAATGACAGTGACAACATAGAATTCAACTGGCTTTGGCAACATAGAATTCAACTGACTGTGGCAACATAAAATTCAGCTATGGCAATAAAGAATTCAACTGTAAAAGCAAATAATTCAATTATGACAAAAAATGATAAAATTGTGGCAGCAAAGAATTAAACTGTGGCATGAGAATTAAACCGTGGCAAGAGAGAATTAAACTGAGGCAACATAGAATTAAACTGTAAAATAAAATAATTCAATTATGTCAAAAAAAATTTCAACTGTGGTAGTGATTCAATTATGGCAACAGAATTCAACTGTGGCAATATAAAATTCAATTGTGGCACAGAGAATTCAACTGTGGCAACACAGAATTCAACTGTGGCAATATAGAATTCAATTATGGCAACAGAATTCAAATGAGGCAACAGAAAATTCAAATGAGGCAAACAAATTGAGTAATTATAAATAATATATGTACCTGTTAGGCTTTGCTTGTCAAAGAATACTTATGTGCCAAGATTCCCTTTAAAAGTTTTGAATTCTCTTCAATTAATCCTCACACAATATGCATGTACAAAGATTTCGTCTTAATATCAGTCTAAAAACATGACTCTCCACTATGATAATTGCATTTGTATGCCAACTTCACATGTACAAAATGAGCAACAGCGGCAAAAAAAGAAGTGAAATCTGTATGACAGACCATGTTATCATAGTAACACGAACATTATCAAATGTACAACCATTAAAAGTTTGTAAATCTACCTGAAACCTAATAAGTTTGAAATAAATTCCGAGACATAAATGACTTTTTACATGATATACCCATTTTAAGCGAACTCTAAATTACATATTATTAACACAAATGTATGCCCGGAATTCAGACCTATATATGTTACCTAGCAACAAAGGAATGCAGCTTTTATAAAAATGGTGGCCCCGATTTGCTTTGGAATGAAATACACAGCTGGATATCTTGCGGTTAAATTTTTTTCAAACATAAAAATTCACCCTCGTTTAATCCTCTTCAATCACCTTTGTGACAATTACTGTTAAGTACCAGATTGTTTTCAATTTATTCTTTTTTTTATCTTTTATATTTTTAAACTTGCACACAAATTAACACCAACAGGAATTTTTAGGAATTTCACTTCAGTGATGGATTTTTAATATGGTTTTATATACTCGTTTATTTCATTTTAATAGATTCATTTATTTAATGAAAAAAATCCATTAAGTCCTATACATATATCTGGATCCAATGTCCATACACACGTACAAGCTACATGCTTACAATTGTAAGTTGCCTAATTTGGAAATTTTGCGACTTTACTCGCCATGAGTCGGATACATTGTAGCTTCCATTTTTCTCTTATGTCGTTACCATGTAGCCACCATTATATACATGTACCGTATTTGCCCAAATATATGCCCAGGGTGCTACAAAAAATAGGAAAAAGGAGCGGGCACTTATTGGGACTAATTTTACAATAGTTAAACTGACATAAAACGGTTGAATTTTTATAAGGCACAGTGGTAAAGTTGTTGTAGTATTTATCAGAGACACATAATGACATTCTTCCATTGTTTGGGGCTAGAGATAATCTGTGTCTTATGTTTTTCTGATCCACATCTCCTCGTCGACCAGCTAGAAAAGATTCTATGATCATGTGTAAAAATGGTAAGTAAAACTGAACATTACGGAGAGGGGCACTTATAGGGACATGGCACTCATTTGGTCAAATATGGTAACTGAAAACCAATAATACAGAGAAACAAACTTTTTACCATTCTGTTATTCAAAAGGAAACGTGTGTATCTACCTGGTCAAAGCACTTGCCTCTCACCAATGTCATCCCAGTTCTATCCTCTGATTGGACAAGGCAATATTTGGGATGGCATTGCAGTCATCAACTAGGAAACAAGGGTTTTCTCTGGTTACTCTGGTTTTACTCCCAAAAGTAAGCGCCCCTAAATGTGAATTTGAATTTAGAATTTTGTTTCATACCACACTCAACAATTTTTCAGCCAGTATTTAGTGTTGGAGGCATGAACCTGGTTACAATACACCCAGAAAAAGACCACTGGCCTTCCGAAAGTAAACTGGCAAACTTTTTCACAAATGTAGCTCAGGTTCTAGTGGAATGCAAACCTGCGCTGACTAGGCTAGAGCTGAGAGATTTCATGGTTCAAAAAGCGATACTCAAACGACTTGGCTATGGAGCCCTGCCCCTCAACGAGAAACATCCCACAAACTTGTTTGTAAATCCTTGTATGAATAAATAAAGTTATACTTTTGTTTTTAACTCATCAACTCACATTTAGACTCACCCAGTTCAATAGATAATATGGTCTACTGTCATAATTCAGGAGTGAACAAGTTCACACTGCATGAAGAATTATTTTTATCAAAATTTTAAATTTTTTTATTCTAAATCATATACCCTTGAATTCTGACAGTGGACTTAACCATTCTTTGAAATGGGCAGGTCCCAATGTGACTTAAGGGGTTGACAAGTAAATGGAAGCATACATGTACCTGTGATTGGCTGGTGCCCCATCAAGCAATGTCTTTGATTCTATCCACGTTGAAAAACAAAATCCAGAAAAAGTTCAACCAGATAAGCCTCAATGGCAAAAAAAAAGAAAAGAAAAAAAAAATCATTTTTATTTAAACATTGGTGACTTTTACTCTAGTTTGATAGTTTTTTCAAATTTAGACACCCATAATTTGTTTGCGAAAAAAAAAAGATTATATCAGACAATTTCGTAGTTTTTCCCCTTACCTGTTTATCCTAGATACCGATCTGAGTTGATGACAGAATTATTTCACAAAAAATGAAGTAAAACGCTTAAAAAAAATTTATCTCCAAATTCTGCTTATATAAGTTTTTTTTTATATATATTGTTAATCCCATTTAAATGATATATTGAGATCGGTTCCCGTATAATGAATTCTGCCTGGGAGGCCAAAATATCAAACGCACTCATCAAAACCTAAGGTGAGTGAACTTGCTCTTATATCAATCTGCTCCTGTTCTATTTATAGTTTGTATTTTTACACAAAAGTTTACAAAATTCTACCTTGTTATTGTTTATCAAATAACCTATGTGCATGTTATCAATTCCCATACAAAACATTTGAAACATTTGAAAGCGAAGACAAAATGCAGAGTGAGTTGGAATTACGAGATGGAGAATTTAGAGCGAAAAATCGGACACGAACAGTGAGTGTATTGTTTACAAAGGAAATTTATTTTGATTAGACACCTGAAATTTACCTGTTCAAATTACCTGTAAATGAGTAATCTCATCTGGTGAAGTATTTCTGCAAGTTATTAACTGTTCCTGTTTACAGCAAGTGTCAAACAGATTAGAAATGATACCTTCAAATTGTTTGAATATTTTTCGTTAATGTCAAAAGGACTACACATTCCCCCAGATGGTGGTGGGTTGGGGTTACATTAGTGCATACACATTTGAACATTTTGTAGGTGATGCTTTATTATTGATGCTGAAAGGGCATGTACTTTAATGAGTTACTTAAAACTCATCAACCCCTGAAAAACAATGGATTCTTCTGAAAGTTGATTACTTAGACCAGTCTAAATTTTGTCTTCAGGGGTAAAATTATTTATGTAAAACAAGAGGCCCAAGTGGCCCTAAATTGCTCACCTGAGCACCATCAACAACTGTGAAAGGAGGACCACATTGACAGTACCTGTCCCAATATCCTAATTAGCTATAAATTTTACAGAAATTATAAAATTTTATGGAAATAAATCACATTAGAGTAGTAGAAATTTCCACCATTTTTCATGTGATGCACCAAGTACCAATTCTCGCCAGTGCTATTGTTTGAAGATGAATTTTGGCTTTTGCAGTTAGTATCCGACTGATATTTTAAACAAGTACAGTAAAACCTCTTTAAAATGCCCCTCGTTTCATTTGCCACCTCGCTTTATGCCACAACTTTTTGAAGGTCCACTTTTCCAATTTTCCCTATAATTTCATTCACATGTAAAGTTACCCCCATCCTATCGCCAAACCCCTTTATAATGCCAACTTTGGGCTGAACAAGGCTTAACTGTATATTGATAAAAATGTTGTTTTTTTTCTTGATCCTGATTGCCGTAATATTTTGAATTTGTTGTCAAACCTTGCCCTGGCTTAATAGGTCACCTGCCAGTAGGCCTACACAGTAGAACCCGTTCTGAGGTACTAATAGTACTACAGTGAAACCTCTCTTGCGAGATCACTGTCAGAAAAGACCACCTGTCTTTTGAGACCACATTTTAAAATCCACTTGGTTAAATAATCTGTTAAATAAAACTTCTTTTGAGAGATCACCCATCTATTAAGACAAGATTTTGAGAGCCACCTGGTTAATAATGCTTTAGATAAAACCTCTTTTGAGAGACTGCCTGTCTTGTGAGACCACATTTCAGTGGCAGACGGGGTGGTATCTCAAGACAGGTTCCACTCTACCTGAAGAGGCTCCCATTTTGGTTAAATATTCAAGAGACCACATTTTCATGGTTGCTTCCACTGTATAATTACCTGGGACCAGAATTGATTCTCTTTTATTCACAGGGTATCAACAGTACTTCAAAACATGAATGAAATAAAATGCATTACACTTAATGTATGCAAAATTTATCTTCTCTCTCGTGTTTTGATATGTCCCCTATCAAATTTGTGCAATTTTTTTAGGTAATTGCACAAATTTGATAGGGGATGTATCAAAATATAAGAGTGTATTAGTCTGCGTACATCTATGGTGCTACGAAACTGATATACATTGTATTCTACTCTGCACATTGTTTGGGGTGATACTGATAATACTAAGTTGTGTTATTTTTCATCATCATACTGTCGTTTACATCACAAAGTCATTTACATATCTGGCTAATGAACAGGTCATATGGTAAACAGTTCTATGCTGTATCTCATTACAACACCATAGTTCTCCAATCAGTTTCCATGACAACCATATAATTACAAATCATATGAGTGTTTAGGGTTCCTTTTTTAGTTTGCTCTTTCCCTCACCTTTTCTCCTGTGTTCTGTCACTCTCATTATTTCTCTCTATCCCTTATACATCATCTCCATCTTGTTCTCTTTCATTCTCAACATGCAATGTTTGCCTCTGTCTGTCTTCCTCATCTCTCTCTCTTTCTCTCTCTCTCTCTCTCTCTCTCCTCATCTCTCTCATCTCTCTCTCTCTCTCTCTCTCTCTCTCTCTCTCTCTCTCTCTCTCTCTCTCTCTCTCTCAGCTGTACATATTTATACAAAGGTTCACTTAACAGTTCCACGTACCATCACAACCACAGTTTACTACAAATAAAACCTTTGGGTGGTGCATCTGAAACAAATGTCTGCATCTAATTTCCTAAATCATTAAAAAATTCAAAAACACAGTTGTACCAAGCTGCAAATCTATTTGGGAACTCTATACTTCAAAAGAATCTAAAAAAAACCCTGTTTTTCACAACTGATAAAGCTTGACTTGGCAGTTCAATGTCACTAAACTAATCATCTGAGCTAACTAAGACTAGAAATGTCAGAGCAGTTGTAAAGCAAAAACCACACAGGCTGATGGTACTTGGTTCAAATCCTGGTCCAGTTAGACCTTTAATTAACTGTGCCAAATGGTCAGCATTGTCCGAGAAGTAGAAACAGTAAATGTGATATGTTAGGGAACCTTCTGTATATTTACAATATTTCACAACATACACTACTGTGTACCATGCATTTTCCTACCTCCAAGAATCTGGGTCCAAAGTCCGAAAAATCTGAAAATATATCAGAATTAACTAGAACAGAAATGTTCAATTTGGGATATTTATTTTGAAAATATTTATTCTTTACCCTGATATTTTGAAACTCCAATTTGGGGATTTTTGCATATATTTTGGGAGAATACAAGCCAATTTTGCAATGGGAATGGGTCCTGTAACCAGATCCAAAAATGGCCTAGGAAAATCTCTTGACTACAAATATATCAATATTACCAGCTGACTAAAACTGACTAAAGATAGGTAGCACACCAAGTGGCGTAGACTACAAAACAGACAAGTTGTACACACTGACTAGAACAGACTAGTTATAGATTACATGCGAGTTATCTCTGGTTATCAGAGGGATACTTCTAAAGCTCAGGAACAGCAGGCCACAAAATACCAGAAATCATCGTAACCCACAAAATACTAGAAATCATCGTAACCCATTTACAGGTTACGCTGAAAGGAATCATTGTAACCTACAAAATACCAGAAATCATCGTAACCCACAAAATACTAGAAATTATCGTAACCCATTTACAGGTTACGCTGAAAGGAATCATTGTAACCTACAAAATACTAGAAATTATCGTAACCCATTTACAGGTTACGCTGAAAGGAATCATTGTAACCCACAAAATACTAGAAATCATCGTAACCCATTTACAGGTTACGCTGAAAGGAATCATTGTAACCTACAAAATACCAGAAATCATCGTAACCCACAAAATACTAGAAATTATCGTAACCCATTTACAGGTTACGCTGAAAGGAATCATTGTAACCTACAAAATACTAGAAATTATCGTAACCCATTTACAGGTTACGCTGAAAGGAATCATCGTAACCCACAAAATACTAGAAATCATCGTAACCCATTTACAGGTTACGCTGAAAGGAATCATCGTAACCCACAAAATACTAGAAATCATCGTAACCCATTTACAGGTTACGCTGAAAGGAATCATCGTAACCCACAAAATACTAGAAATCATCGTAACCCATTTACAGGTTACGCTGAAAGGAATCATTGTAACCTGCTGGTTACAATTGCAGTAATGAAGACTTGAAAATGAAATTCATCAAAAATGAAAAGGAGGTTACGTGATTTGTATATGTTGTAACCTCCATATAACCTGAATACAACTGCCCAGAATAAATGATTTAAATAAATCAATCCTTGCATAATTTTTATTTGTAATTCCACATTTCTTTTCTTTTCACATAATCAAATTATAGGGAAAATTAGAAATTGTGGTGTTAAGTGATGTGGCAAATGAAATTGCAGGGGTGGGGGGGGGGGGGGGGGGGGGGTGGTAGGTGTGTCTGTATATAGACCTATATATATATATATATATATATATATATATATATATATATATATATATATATATATATATATATATATATATATGAGTTGATTTCCATGCAGGCTGTGAATATCAAGAATATTAATCGCTGTAATGTTTTTTTTTTCCTTTGCAGAATCGGAGATAGGCACTGTTTCGTTTTGGGAATACCCAAAAAAACCAAACACTCAACAAAAATATACAAGCTTACAAATATGTTGTCAAAGTCGGATAACATGATTTTGAGATTTGCTACAGACATTCGGCAGCTGTTATACAAACTCTGATGATATTTTATATAATGCGAGATGATATGAACGTTCAGTTACAAAAATATATATCAAATTCCTATCTGCCAATCGCAATGTCTGTATAAATATCACACATACGGGGGATATGACTTACTTTGAATTGTTTGTATAGAAAATACTATTATAGGAGGCCACATTTTACCAGTAGCCACCTGCTAATAATAATTTTGTTTCTTTTTATTTCATTTTTTTTAAAGAAATAGGTGGACATCTCAAATGCATCATAGCCTAACACTGAACTATTAGATTACATTAATCCTGTTCCTGCATATACATAAATATAGCATGTGAATTAAAGTAGGCATATCTATATGGTTTTTTTTATGTACATGTACGTGTGTATAAACATCTGTGCATGAATCTGTGTGTATGACATGTTTGTATTAATGAATGTGTGTGTGTGTGTGTGTGTATGAGTGTGGGTGGGTATGTGTGTATGCCTGTATGTAAGAATACATGTGTGTGTGTGTGTGTGAGTGTGTGTGTCTGTATCTGTATGTGTGTTACAACGATAAAAAGAAAAGCAACCTGAAAACAAGAAACAAATGTTGTAACACTGAACACAGAAGTACCATTATCTCCGAGAGAACACAACTCCGATTTAAACAATACCAGATGTGTGTCTCTATTCACATCTATGCACCACCAATAATAATCAACTTTTGTTATCCAGAACCACCAATCTGCTGTAACACTTACAAAAACATGACAGGCAGAACACGAATGATGAAACAACCAACAAGGTGTCAACCAAGAAGCCCCGTTTCCCAGCAAAAGAAATTTGTAAAATAACGGAGATGAAAAAAAAAAAGAATGAAAGAGTAATTACATAGAAAATGATAACCGATAATTAACAAAACAGAAAAACCTGCTGTTATAGTTACAGTTAAATACGACTCAAAGACGACCTTCCCTATAGAGGTCGATGGTTTATTATACCGATTATGAGCAAGTCAAACTAATAAAATCTGCATTGAAAAAACGTCTGCCATTTTCTCTGCCTCTCTTTGCATAAACATTGAAGTGAAAATAAAAGAAAGCAGTTTTGTTTGTAGCAAAGATATCAACATGCTCTATAAAAATCCTGTTCGTTGTTGCTGTAGTTCCAAATGTCAAAGAATATGAAAAAGAGGTTGAATAATCAACCTGGGTGGTTCTGTCAACAATAAATATTGATGGTCTTGCAGATAAAACAACATGAAAAGAAAAACGATTGATAGGAAATGAAAGCATGCAAGATTTGGCGATCACCATGGTAACTCCATCAATGGATATCAACACTGTAATACTATGTAGTCACCATGGTTACATCATTAGAGAACATATCCATAATACGCCAAATGATTGACAGTATGACGTCAACATGTCATGATGTCTGTGTCTGACATTGACAACACAACACTCAGTGGTCATAATATATTTGTATGACAATCACCATGGCAACAATATGACAGGATGTTAAACAAGAAACTGCTTAACTTAAAGCAGTACAGCCATATTGCGAAGCATTAAATTGCAAAACTCACAATAGAGCTATAGACGGGTTTCCGTTAGCAGTATTATGTGAGTTATTCTCCTTTGACGGCCATATTGTGGGTCAACTTGATAAGTTTTCTTCTTTAACTCATCAACCCCTGAAAAGTAATGGACTCTTCTGAAAATCAATTACTTGGATCCGTCTAAATGTGTTTTGAGGGGTGAATGAGTTAAGCAACCAAATTGGATTAAATAGTATTAGTAAACAGAACATCATAATTTTCACCAAAGTTAGCTGTTTAGATTAATGAAGACCTGAAATAAATATTTCTGTCCGGAAATTTTTTTTTTCAAACTATTTATACACAAGGATACTTCATTTAATTTGGTCAATTTATTAAGAAAAATATATATGCTGCCACACAATATGGATGTTGAAGGGAAATAACTCTTGCAAAAAACTGCTTAAGGAAACCCGTCCATAGGCAACAGATAAACTAAAATGTTTATGCATACACAGAGATAGATGGTCTTTCAGTTATAACACCTGTAATATATGGACACCTGTCTATTAAAACCATGTCTAGATTTCAATATGAAGTTGTATTTTAACAATTCGCAATATTGACCTTCATTCAAGATGGAATCTTTATGAATTCGCAAACTTAAGAAATCTTTGAAATTGTTCCAACAATTTCAGGTAATTACTTGTACTTCAATACATACTTATCCAAACCTAGTTCTGGCGATTTTAAAGAACATCTCTGATCTTTGGAAATACTGACCGAGCCTCACATTATGGTATAATTAACACAAATATATGACGGAAATTATATTTTTGTTTTTGTTTGATCTATTCAGTCCTGTTGCATGTTGTTTGTGTTACCTAGTAACATTATTAATAATGGCCAAGTTGTAAAGTTGAAAAAAAAATTCTAGAAATTTTCTGCTGTATCAGCACATCTTAGAAAAGCATCTATTAGAAGTATATAAACAATGAATGCTGCTGCATAAATAATTGACGTAAAACGTCAATTTCTTTTTTTGAACAAATGCAAGACTTTGTTACCAATAAAATTTAGATCGAACATTTTTTCAGTAAATTGAGTCACAACGTTTTTGTTTGTTTTTAATGTTTTCCGCACATTCAACAATTTTTCAGTTATGTGATGGCGGCCAGTTTTTAATGGTGGAGGAGAGAACCCAGTAACAATTGTACCCGGGAAGAGACCACAGGCCTTCCACAAGTAAACTGGCAAACCTTCTCATACAATGACAAGAATCTGTGCTGACCAGACTTGAGAGATTTCATGGTTCAAAAGCGCAATGCTCTAACCACTTGGCTATGGAAGGCCCTGGCTCACAAGATAAAGTTAAACCTCGGTAACGCTGCAAGTGCTGTGAAAGATGAACCGACACAAAAGACTTTTAGAATTTACAGAATTAAACATTAACCCTTTCACACCTTAGTATATAAATGGTATGCTCTCTTCTCTTATTTTGGACTAGTCAATTATGGTCTTTAGAGTTGAAAGATATAAGTCTTGAAGATTAATGGTGTGGCTTCTTCAGACCAGAACCACTGCTTCATGTCACCACCAGCAGGTCACTTTTATCAGACAACAAAATACTAGGGTCACTTCATTAACTCATTCACCCCTAAAGACACATTTGGATGGACTGGTCTAAAGTCATAAATTTACAGAAGAGTCCATTGTTTTTCAGGGGTTGATGAGTTTAGCAAAAATAAATAATAAAAGATAACACCTGATGTGCTCTGAAAATGCTCAAGCTCCTATACATTTACTCTCTCTCTCTCTCTCTCTCTCTCTCTCTCTCTCTCTCTCTCTCTCTCTCTCTCTCTCTCTCTCTCTCTCTCTCTCTCTCTCTCACACACACACACACACACACACAAACACACACCTATAATATAACTGTACACCTACCTATGTGAAGCTCCTCGGAGCTTGGAGAATCTGGTCTTCTGATTCTAGATAGATTTGTGCTCCAAAAAAAATTCTGCAAAAAAATAAATCATAATTATTATCTTATTTCTGTTGGTTCTTTCTAATAAAAGGTTAAATAAATCAGAAATGGTTTAAATGAATCAAAAAAGTATTTAATGAATCAGAAATGGTTTAGTCAACAGAAAGGAATTAATGAATCAGAAATAATTTAATGAATCAAAAAGGATCTAATGAATGAGAAATGGTTTAATGAATCAGAAATGGTTTACTGTATCAGAAATGGTTTAAGGAATCACAAAATGTTGTACAGCTCAAAGATATGAAAACAATACAAGTATAAATACACAAAATATTTATTCAGTTAGCATCACACACAGACCGATGTCTACATGTATCTCTAACAGTGTGAACTTCTTTGATAAACCCGGTGACACTGATGACCCAGGTACATGTATCTAAAATACATGTATATCAGTTAAATAAAAATGAAAATGGCTACATTCCAGTGACTTATAGTTTCCTGCATGACCTTGAAAGTCAAAGTCAAAGCCAAAAACTGACCTGGAACAAAGATTGCCTTATCAGTATGAACGGTCAAAGAACTATTTTCTTACAAACTTTTGGCAACTGTTTTGAACACAACTTAAACCTGTTTATATACCAAAGATCGCACACACTTTGGATGAAAAATAGAAGAGAGCCTGCACTAAATGCCCCCTAGACACCATTCTGTTTTACCCACCAACAACAACAACAACAGACAATCCAGTGAACTGTCATTTCAATGGCTGAGGATGGATATCACATTTAGTAGTTATACATCTACAAAGTTAAAGTGACTTTCTAGCTTTTTTTTTTCATTTAAAAACATTGTTTCTCGCACTTGTGACAGAGTTTGACTGTTTTATTATTAGTTCCAGATTTCCTTGTCTCAGCCGCCTAGGGTGAGACAGCTTGCATTGTGTGCTAAGTTGCCATGTAAACAAATTGCAGTACGGTGATTTGGAAATGGAATTTTCTAATAGTCAATCTTCCATTAAGGGCCACCTCTGTATAAAGATCATTCAAAAATGACCTTTGTTAACGTTTGTATAATGAAGACCTCTTTATAAAGGCCACTTGTCTATAATGGACACTTTTGCCTGTTCACCTTGAGTGCCCTTTATAGAAAATTTTGACTATACTAACAATGTATATCTTGCCAAGCCTCATTCTGGACTAGTGGTTGAGATTTACTACATCCCACATCATCGTAATCGGTGATAGATACTACTATTCCCATTTTGGGGATTCTTGGTGGTACTCCTCTGGAGATAAGAATGCCAGCTTTGTTTTGTTAGGTGGACGATAACACTTATCTATGTTGAAGGTTTGCCTGATGGCTTGGCTGACCACAACCAAATACAAAAGAGCTGGTCTATTTTGGTTGCTTGACCATTACTAATCCATGCTACCATTGTTTTGCTTGTTTGCTTTACTGGCGTTTTACGCCACACTCAATAATTTTTCGGTCATTTATGTGGTGCAGGCCAGTTTTTTAATGGTGATGGGGAGAACCTGGTTACAATGAACCCAGGTTGAAACCACTGGCCTTCCGCAATTGAACCGGAAAACATCCTCACAAATCAGTTTAGGTTCCAGCCGGGCTCAAACCCACGCTGACCAGCGGTGAGAGACTTCAAGGTTCAAACCTCCAGGCCATGACCATGCTGGCAGTAAAACATGCTACTACACCTTTAACCACTACATTTCGCTGACATAGGACTTATTTCTCCGTTAACTAAAGGAATAAATATCGACAAAAAGTATAAGAGTGACCTTGACCTTTGATGATGAGTGGCATTATTAGTGCCATTAGAACAACAGCATCAGAAAATCTCAAATTTACATATGTCGTCTGCTATGTCAGAACCAGCAATAAAGTCATGTCAAGGTCACTGATGTAACGAGGGTCATAAATAGCTCCTACTAGCCTAAGTTAGATAGTAGGGTTTTCCCTTTTAACTCAATTGGTAAAACAAAAGTATCATAAACCAGGGGTCATACATGTAGGCTCGATTCCCTGCAGAGACACATTACAAATGGTATCTTGAATTAAAATTAAAAATTTGATGTAAAATTTTGTGTAAAATACTATGTCCCTTTTTTGTAAAGATGGAAAACTGTGCTTCTGCATCAAAATTGAAAAAATATTTAGCAACAAGGGTCACTTCAAAATTGCTGAAATTGACATGAAATTAAAGGTTCATTAATACGTCCCAATCCACTGAAAAGTGGGCCTAAAGATTATTAGGTGTTGAAAATGTTATATGATTGTCACCATGGCAACATATCTGCTACATGTCTATGAAATTTACGATCTTGTTATTTATAGAAACACAACTTAAGATTGTGTATTTTTGGCTCATAACAAAGTAGAAGGTACTGTAAAATATTTAAAATTGTTATGTTACAAAAATCGGCAAAATCATCTTGAAGCTTCATCAACACTCGTAAATCACTTTCATGACAAATTGCCAAACACTTTGATTCCGTGTGTGCGTAAAGATAAAAGATTATGTAGATATGCACCTCTGTGGCCAAGTGGTTAGAGCATCGCACTTTAAACCATGTAGACATATCACCTCTACTAAATTCAGATTTGAGCCCCACTGAAACCTAAGCTAATTAAGCTAAACTTAAGTTACCCCCCTTCCTTTTAAGACCTTAAATACAGTGAAACCTCACAATTAAGATGACCTAACTGACAGTCTCAAATGGGTCTGATTAGTGATGTGGTTCCTCAAGTCAATTCTATACTTGTTACATATTTACTGCGAGACTGGAAATTTATGGTCTGAAATGCGAGGTGGTCTCCTAAGTGAGGTGGTCTTTAGGCGAGGTTCCAATGTATTCAGTCTCATGAATTTTTTTTTTATAGATATTACATAAGTCCAGCACCTCCCAACCCCCTGCCATTTAACAGACTATCTTGCCATTCAAATCACATTGAGTCAGTCAGTGAGGTGGTCGTATTAGTGAGGTTTTACTGTACATATATTCAATATACACATAAAGTGTATATACAGTGGAACCTCTCTATTAAGACCAATTTTCTGACTGATTCAAAGTGGTCTCATCAATAAGATGGTCTCTAAAGTGAGGTTCTGTACTTGTTAAATACAGTGGAACCTTGCTATTAAGACCACCTTTCTGACTGACTCAAAGTGGTCTCATTAATAAGGTGGTCTTTAAATGGAGGTTCTGTACTTATTTAATACAGTGGAACCTTGCTATTAAGACCACCTTTCTGACTGAAAGTGGTCTCATTAATAAGGTGGTCTCTTAAGTGAGGTTCTGTACTTGTTAAATACAGTGGAACCTTGCTATTAAGACCACCTTTCTGACTGACTCAGAAGACCACCTTTCTCATTAATAAGATGGTCTCTAAAGTGAGGTTCTGTACTTATTCAACAGTGGAACCTTGCTATTAAGACCACCTTTCTCACTGACTCAAAGTGGTCTTATTAGTGAGGGAACTGGTCTCTAAAGTGAGGTTCTGTACTTGTTAAATACAGTGGAACTTCGCTATTAAGACCACCTTTCTGACTGACTCAGAATGGTCTTATTAGTGAGGTGTTCTCTTTAAAAGAAAGGTTCTGTACTTATTCAATCATTTAACCAGAGACTGGAAATCTATGGTCTGAAGTTCTAGGTGGTCTCCTAAGTGAGGTGGACATTAGGCATACTCCCACTGTATGTGTTTTGCCTTTATTTTGAACCACATCATGAAAATCCCAATATCTCCTTTTCACTTTTATGTAAAAGATTTTTCATGCGATTACGGCAAGACACTACATTGTTTTGCAAAGGAATTTTTTTTATTTATTTACGAACATTTTTCTTACACTTCAGAATCATTCCTGACTTTCCATCTCTCAAGAGATAATCGCGCTGTCAGTTTGCCAATTTTTAATATGCTTAAGTATATATCCATATTGCACGTACTACAGCTTATGCCCAGTTCATTGCACTACTCGCAGTGCAAGTTATTATAACCTGAGCACCCCCAGAACTTAGAAATGAACTTGTCTGAAGAAGTTACTAGTCAACACAAATACAGCTAATAACATACAAACAGATTATTTGTTAATTCATTGTTCTAAATTTTAGAAACTTGTCCTTCTGAGTCACATGAATGTGTATGTTTGTGTGGTTTGAGTATGTCTGTGTGGTTTGAGTATGTCTGTGTGGTTTGAGTATGTTTGTGTGGTTTGAGTATGTTTGTGTTGTTTAAGTATGTTTGTGTGGTTTGAGTATGTTTGTGTGGTTTGAGTATGTTTGTGGTTAAAGTATGTGTGTGTGTGGTAAGAGTATTAGGATGTGTGTGGTTAAAGTATGATGATGTGTGTGTGTGTGTGTGTGCTGAGGGTATGTCTCTGTGGTGAGATATATGTGTGTGTGTGTTATGAGGGTATATGCATGTGTGCTGAGGGTGTGTATGTTGAGGGTATGTGTGTGTTTGGGAGGAGTGGATATGTGTGATGAGGGCATGTATGTGTGGTAATGGTGTGTTTGTGATAAGGATGTGTGTGTGGTGAGGGTGTGTGTGTGTGTGTGTGTGTGTTTAGGGTATGTCTCTGTGGTGCGGATATATAGGATGTGTGGTGAGGATATATAGGGTGTGTGGTAAGGATATGTGTGTGTAAGGGCATGTGTATGGTGAGGGTAAATGTGTGTGTGTGTGTGTGTGTGTGTGTGTGTGTATGTGTGTGTGTGTGGTTAGTGTATAGTGAAAGTAAGTATTTATATGATAGATGAGTGTGTGTGGTGAGAATCTGAATATATGGTAAATGTTTGTATGTGTGTGGTGAGAATATGAGTGTATGGTAAATGTGTGTGTGGTGAGAATGTGAGTGTATGGTAAATGTGTTTGTGGTGAGAGTATATTTCAGTTACAGCTAAATGATACAGAATATACTTCATATATACTTCATTATTACCCTCAGAAGCTCAACCTCAAGGCAGAAAACAATCAAAGTAGGGATATTAGAAGCAATAAAACAATTTTGGGGAATGTGAACCACATGTGATTGTTTAGTTAGATAGTTAACTACATGTAAAAATTAGTTTTTGTCACTTTTGGCATTCAACAATTGTACGTAACATTGGTGAACACGACGAACATGTATGATTGTCTATGAAATACATGCTGCAGAATCGCATAAATTTCAAATCGTACAAGTCATCGAGCATGATGGTAAATATTGGACTACATTCAAAACTGTAACACAAAGATATCCAGTGTGAACAAACACTATCGAGAGTTATGAAACAAGCATGTATCTGTTGCGGTGCTCCCAGCAAAGAATGCAAGATAATGTTCGACATTGACAGTAAACATAGGTCATTATCGGAAACATATGTGTTGTGTGTCTACTACACCGAATGTCTGTGTACACATGTGTACACATGTCTATAAATATCATGCGTATATAATACGAGCTCTAGATTTAGGCTTGCCCGATATATTCCTATCATTTTTAATTGGATGTGCCAATATAAAGTTTTGGAGTATATACATGTATATCCAGTAATCTTTTCAAGATGGAACTTATGGCGGTTGTCAAAGTTGTTTCCCTACATAAATAAGCCATCGTTTTTTGGGGCTTTTTTTTTCTTGGAAAATTTTTAGTTCATTTTTTTTCTGTTTAGCTGTATATACTACATGTATGTATGTACTACATATTTCTGTGCAACAGAATTTTTCATACATCTATATGCATTTACAGCTGCAAACTTGATTTGGTTGTATACAAGTATGACGCAAATTAGTTAGGGAGCTTATGACATACATGTACATTATACATGTACAAAAAACGAAACAAGAATGTATATCAAGACTGAAAGACATCAAAGTGATCCACAGTCTCATAGACATCAAAGTGACCCACAGTCTCATAGACATCAAAGTCACCCACAGTCTCACAGACACTAAGATGACCCAGTCTCACAGACATCAGAGTCACCCACAGTCTCAGACATTAAAGTGATCCACAGTCTCAGATATTAAAGTGACCCAGGCTCACAGATATCAAAATGACCCACAGTCTCACAGACATTAAAGTTACCCAGAGTCTCACAGACATTAAAGTGATCCAAAGTCTAACAGACATCAAAGTGACCCACAGTCTTACAGACATCAAAGTGACCCACAATCTCAGACATCAAAGTGACCCACATTCTTGCAGACATCATAGTGACTCAGTCTCAGACATTAAAGTGACCCACAGTCTCACAGACATCAAAGTGACCCACAATCTCAGACATCAAAGTGACCCACATTCTCACAGACATCAAAGTGACTCACAGTCTCAGACATTAAAGTGACCGACAGTCTCACAGACATTAAAGCGACCCACTGTCTCACAGACATTAAAGTGACCTATAGTCTCACAGACATCAAAGTGACTCACAGTCTTATAGACAATAAAGCAACCTCACTTTTACAAATGTACATCTCTTGGTCATTTAAGGGGAAAATAAATTTTCTTGACAAGTTTTTTATTGGAGTGATTTACTAAGAACAAAGAAGGGAATTCACCAAGCAAGAATAAATGCATGTAACTTCCTAATCAACAACCAGGTTCAAATAAAAACATTAGGAGGTCAATCTGTATGTATTTAAATATAATTGTGAAAATTTTTAAGAAAATAGACTTAAAAATGAAGCCAATGGAAGCTATTTCAAAAAGATTGATTTTACATAGAAAGTAATGGGAAAATGATGTTTGTTCATAAACTCATGGCATGAATACATATATCCAAACGTTAAAAAACACACACATCCTCTCCATTAACTTCACAATAGCTGTTGGAAACAAATCACTCAGAACAATTCCTATAATACCTTCTCTAGAATACTTTGGCAACCACACCGTCCTAGATGATTCTCAGGATACCGTAATAATGATGCAAATATTTTAAGGAACATCTAGCAAACAACTCTTATACTTAAAAAAAAATGACCGAAAATATCGTACACAAAATGTGCAGAGGAAAAAATAAACAAGCATGATCAATTAGGCCCTATCGCATGGAAAAGCATTTCTGTGTTTCTTCAAAATTTGATAAACATAAAGCAATATAAGCTGTCAGTAGAGCTGTTATCGTGATTGAGATTATCATCACAATATCAGCAAATTTTGCCGATATCACTGCAATATTTCACAGAATTAAAATTCAGTAGTATTCTTGCTAACTATGCCACATAAGCAGTGATTTTTGTTGTTGTTTATTTTATGCCAAATATGCCCTCGGTAGGACGGATACATAGCGAACGTAAAAAAATATATTTTTGAAGAGTTTCACATCAATGTTTGTGATTGTTTGCGGTAGCTCATGTACATGATAAATATAAAAACTTTCTTTTCTACTGGAGTCAGCGATATTGCGAATATTTTCACGATACCGTTGTTAGGTTTTTAGTTTTGTGATTTATCGTGACGACAAGATATGATAACAGCTCTAGCTGTCAGGGATGGCAACTTTTTTTCAAATTGTCTGATAAACACTAAACCCTTTTAATGCAACTAAAAATATCACTGAACAAGAAATCATCTATGTCTATCATGAAATACCAGTAAAATTAGATTTTCAGTTATGAAATAAATACTGTATTGATGTGCAGTAATTCTCTGATGTAAACACAATATGCAAGTGACTGCTAAGTCAAACAGGATCCCTATACAAACTTTATAAAAACTCGTGAAAAATGTCCAATAATAGGCTTTTCAATTAGTTATACCGTACACGTATTGTTCCAATTTGATGCAAATACAGTGAAACTTGTATATAACAATCTCCTTAAGGAGAAAAGAAAACCGGTCTTTAAAGGGAGATGGTCTTTAAATAGAGGTTGATTTGTACACAAATGGCACTACTATTGGGGATAGCAAAAAATGGTCTTTGTGACCAGGTGGTCTTTATACACAGGTGTTTGCTAAAGCAGGTTTTACTGTATTGTTAACTCACCAAAATTATGTCAATAACATAAGTCTACACAAATTAATATAAAAATTTAGACCCTCTACACACCAATCTTTGAAAGAACACTTTTACATAACTGTTAGGATCTTTTAAGTGGCTCCGTTGCCAAGTGTTTCCTTTCAAAGAGATAGTCATATTTCAGGCTAAACTGAATCAAATCGGAGTCAGTTACTCTAGGCAGAAAGCAAGTTCTATCCCCTACTGGCACTGAAGGTGACTCTGACCTTCACCTTGATAAAAAGTTGAAGTCATAAAAGCAACTGCAAACAAAACAAGAAATTCGTAACATCAATCTGAATTTAAATTTGTTACGATTTCGGATTATCAAGATAACCGAGCTACCTAAATATGTCATTTACAGAAAACGATCAATGAAGGTTTTACCTACTAGGTGAAGGTAAAAATAGTAACATATACCATCATAATTTTACGAAACATTGTTGGAACATTAACACCGTTATATCATAAATTGCATTCCATGTAATATTTACCTCCCTTGGTTATCAAGCAAAGTAAACATAGATACATTTTCAAAGTAAAAACCACAACATATTTTAATATTTACCTGCTTGAAGTCTAATGAGTTGAATGCCTTCAGGTAGATATTTGGATACCTAGAATTTTACCTGTACTTTTATTAAATCGCCTAGATTATCATCTGTAGCTGTGTGCTTCTATACGCAACAAGACAAGTCAAGATCTAAGTGACGAAAATTTTTATCTACCTGGAGAAGTTGATTCCTCTGTGGAATGTAATTGACGATTTATGTCCAATTTTGTCCCTTCTCAGGTGTCAAAATTGCGAGACGAGTAGATTTTCGTTTTTATCCCCAGATGAGTGACCACATCATATGGTCACTAATAAAAGTTCCTTACAACCATAAAATGTATCTAATATACGGTACTTTAATTCCGTCCACTACATGATTATTTTTTATCCATATTTAATCAACTAAAAAGAGTTTCCAATTTTCTATGGTCGCATGAAAGCAGAGCAGAAAATGGCGGTAACATGCCCTGCCATTGATACCTGAAAGAAAAGCTACCTCAGACATGGTGTCACCAGAAATGATGTCATAAAAACAGTCAGGTCTGCCTTGTACTCTATCATTAAGTGTACAGTGCACTTGTACAATGACCATCAAGTCTTTACGATTAGCCCATGGGCCACGATGCCCATTGAAGTGAATGAACGACACGTGTTACAATCACTGTTTATGTTTTGGTAAACGATGTCTTTACACAAGCATAAAACTTTTGAAATGACGAAATTATGCTTAAGGTTCTAATATAAAATAAAATATTATTAAAATCTGAATTAAAAGATGCCACTCAAGATCCATCTCTCATTTTGTCAAATGAAACATAACTTGGCCTTCCAAATAAAATTCATCCATTTTGATAAATATTTTGTACATTTAATAAGTATCGAAATGCCTATCATACATTTAAGTAAATTCTTAACATCAGCGGAGTTAAATAAAAGATAAAATGGGCAACAACTCTTCTAACATTTACAGGAAACTATGAAATAAAAGTACAGTGAAAACTGTTTTGATAGACCACTCTCGGTCTTCTGTGACCAAACTCTGAAAATCACTTGGTTAAAAAATCGTTTGAATGAAATCTCTTTTGAGAGACCACCTGTCTTTAAAGGAGACCACATTTCAGTGGCAGATGGGATGATCTCTCAAGACAGGTTGCACAATACATAGAATCTTACATAAATATTTTTTATAAAATAATCAAAATCACAATAACAATATAAAAATTTCTGGAACATTCTCATTCATGTCAAGGGTAAAACAAAATTTGTTTATGTACAGTGCCCGATGTCTCAAGTCAACAAGCGCATCTTCCGGTTTTGTTTTTTTTTGGAGGGTAGATATCTATCCATCATCCCATGTTGCAATAAAAATGAATCTTCCGATAAAAAAAAAAACCAAAAAAAAACCCAACTTTTTATTCAACACTTTAAAGATCAAATATGATGAAAGCTGAAATTTAATGAATGTTACGTCCTATATATAAACTGAACTATCTTAAAATAGCACAGGGCAGCTTTAAATAGAATGGTTTCTAAAATGAGATGCACGTAAAAAGATTGGGGATGATGTGTTTTGCAGTTTCTCTATCTTCCTTGCTTGAAGATCTACATCATAACGTCATGTACAAGATTGCGAATGGGTGAGTCATTAACACACGTTGTGTATATTCTAAAAGTCAGACTATAATCGGTCTCTGTATTCATCATCATGCCAGTGAGGAAGGAAAAAAAAAAAAAATGCCTCACAATTAGGAAATCTCATAAAAAAGAGAGCTATAACTGTAGCACTACATTTTAGCAAAACTTGCATAACTACAGTTACAATGAGAATTTCTACACGGGTTTAGAAACAGAATATCTGATCTGTTTGAGGGCTTTAAAATGAGAACCATGTTCCAATTTATAAGTGCACATAGGCCATTGCCCTTAATTTGCATATACAGTAAAACCTGCTATAGTGGCCACCTCTGTATAAGGATCACCTGTCTATAAAGGCCAGTTTTGAAAAGTCCCTTGACTGCATACTTCAACTAAATTGGACCTGTGTATAAGGGTCACCTGCACATAAAGGTCAATATTCTCTGGTCCCTTGGGTAGTCCCTATATACAGGTATTACTGTATATAAATTTTCAAATACATGTGCTGTATACCTGGAAAATTTTCGCACCCATATAATTTTCACCATTTTCACCCTAAGAAGAGAGGACAAATTTAAAATGAAAACGAAATTTTCCGGTTAAACTGAGGCACTGAGGGCCTCTCAAGACAGGTTTCACTGTATATAAAGAATTAATCATCTAAGTGGTTTTCAGAATATGGTCTTACATGACAGGTGGTCTTTTATGACAGGTGGTCTCACAGGACAGGTTCCACTGTACATTTGTCTTATCAGCATTTCCAATAGTGGTGGATCTATCTTTTCAACACGTGGGGTTTAACAACACCCACCTTTTAATATTTTACACAAAGTCAAAAATGGAAATAAGATGACATTTAATGAACAAAATGTTACCTGATTAATTTGTTTACCCCAGTGACCACTCTTTATTTTTGTGACGTGGTATCCCAAGATTTTTTTTTTCCACTAAAAGTATATTGTCAGAATAATTTCAATCTCTGCCCATTGTTTGTGAAATGTACCTACGCTTTCTGTGGAATGGGCCATTTTAATCAATCAATCAGAGCCGTCCTTAGGAGTAAAGAGACAGATCTATATACAAAGTATGCGAACTATTTACAGTTATCAAATTTATACAAATTGTGCAACTGATATTTCAATGTCACAAAAGAAATGTGATTAGTTAATCAACAACCCCACAGAGGGTTGTCTGTAACCATATTCCATTATTATGAGTCAAAAATCAAAGATGTTACTATGGCATACAACTATGCATGATTAATAAATTTTGGCTGATATTTCACTGCCAGGAAATATCACATTTCCGTTATTTATCAATTCTTTACAATAAAGCATTTAGTCTCCACTTGACAAAAACCGCAGATTTTTAAACCGGAGAAATGATAATCAATTCTTTTTTTTTTTTCTATCTAGGCCAAAACTTGAATAAGTCTTGTCTTTGATGATTAAGTGAATAAGCAAATTTATTAACAAAGATAGCTGACTCATGGTTTTTCTGCTATGGTAGGAATGACAAAATATTGAAATACATACCCTCTCATATGAAATATATATTTTAACACTCCAAGAGTCAACAAAACTATCATTAAATTTAAAGTTAAGGAGACCTCTAACGCGAGAATTGACACGTAAATACTAAAACCACGGAGCCCATAAAAATAATTAGTTATACAAATATATCGAGTTGATCTCTGGTGAAAAATCAAACAAAATGCTCTCAAAAAGCGTGTAGAGATCAATAGTAGGCACTTCAAAAAACTATCAAAGTGTGTAACAATTTCTGGGGTCACATGAATTCCAAATAGTTCCACTCAACATTCGATGATTTGGCAACTGCCAAAGCTGTTGCGCATTATCTGCATGAGACATCGATTAGGCTGTGATCATCAAAAAAAATACTTGCCCCCTCTAACGGTGTGAAGTGAAGAGGGGAAATACCTGGCAGGTAAATTCAGGTAATCAAGATTACACTCAGGTAGGTATCAATGGTATGGACAGGTTTTTATTGATAAAGCCAATCTCATGCTCAGTTGGTTGTGTAAGTACTGGATATAACATCCTCTCTAATAAATTCGATGATCAGGATTGCTAATATATACCGTCTGTGCCATGATGCACATCAATAACTGGGTGCAGTGGAACCTGGCTATTAAGACCATCTAACTGACCGACTCAAAGTCATTTTTAGTCAAAAAGTGATCTCCTAAGTGAGCTTATGTATTTATTAGATATTTATCAACAGACTGAAAACTTGTGGTCTGAAATGTGAGGTGGTCTCCTAATCAAGGTGATCTTTTAGGCAAGGTTCTACTGTATATATTTATGTACTTAAAGACCACCTCATTTGGGAGAGCACCTGACATTTAAAACCATAAACATTCTCCTGAAAATACCTCTATCAATATTTCGAAAGTTCAGACTTTCATATAAGAGTCCCCGTCGCTAATAAGACCAAATTGAGTAAGTCAGTCAGATGGTTTTAATAGTGAGGTTCCACTCTGTATATATATAGATATATACACAGTAAAACTTGTATATAGGGGCCACCCAAGGGACCAGACAATACTGACCTCTATGTGCAGGTGGCCATTATACACAGGTTCACATTAGTTAAAGTATGCAGTCAAGGGACTTTTCAAAACTGGCCTTTATAGACAGGTGATCCTTATATAGAGGTGGGCACTATATATATATATATATATATATATATATATATATATATATATATATGTATTATGTAAACATATATCAATCACTGGATTCAATTACTCATAAATACAGAACATACATTTGTATACCAAATGAGAAGAGCCGGACCAAGCATTATCTTCTTAAGCTCAAATACATAAAACCGTTCTGGAGTTTCACGGTTAGTGATTAAAAAGGAATACAAGGTAAACTTAATTCGCCATTGATGAATGCAGAGAGACATTTTATCATCCGGACCATTTAATGGGACACACTTTATACAAATGTCGCTTTTCACACCTGGCCTGCGAAACAGTAAAAAGAATACATACCTTGATGAAATATCAAGATTAGAAAACTAATTATGGATAGTTTTTACAATAACATTTTGTGTTTTAGATAATATTACGATTTTTTGCTTCATTATATGTATCTGTAGTTTATGTGAAAACAGATGTCTTAGATATTGTAAATAAATACATAATTATCCCCATAAATACCTATCTTCCGATTGCCGTCTCCACAAAGGTACATCTAGACCTTTCATTTGACAATATGCGTGAATGAACTTAGTTGACAACAAAATGTTGAAGTGAAGAATTTTTATTAAGACAATTTGTCAAAGTTCGTTGCTTACAAATGTACATATTAATTAGAATTACAAATAATTATGGTGTTGTGTATTTCTTTTTAATGCCAAGCTTGGCACGATAAAATAATTTTAATCTATTTGACTGGTTTATGCATTAAAAAGGTCACATGATCATAATAAATGTTTCTGCTGCATTTCGAATTCGATGATATAAGGTACAATGAAACTATTACATGGATAAATAGAATCTATCACAAATGTCATGCTATACAGAAAATCTTGATGACCAAGTTTAAATTTTTTAGACCAGAGCAAAGCCTAGGTTTGCCTAATTATATAATGCCCTGGTATAAAAATCTTAGCATATATCTAAGTGGTCGAGATGTTTATTCATCCCACACCATACTATAAAAGGACCGGGGCATGACACCATAAAACTTGAGAATTTACTCAAGTCTGAGAATCTTCTTAACTTGGCCTGCTCAGTCAATCAGATTTCAGGAATTGTCAAAGTTAAGCAGAATTTTTAGACTCAAGTAGTTCTTAAGTTTTATGGTCCCAGGCCTTGATCTCAAGTTGAGTTAGTTAGTTAGTTACCCGGTAGTTGCACTAGCATCTGATTATTTTTCTCTCAACAGTAGTTCAAATATTAAAAATAAAAATCCTCTAACAGAACAATTCACTATGGTTTGCTTACATGCTGTCAGAGCATGAGCTGTCTCGAACTACATGTAGGTTGAGACAAGGATATCTCTGCACTACAGAATAAATGTGGTCAAAGTGGGTCACATGTGTGAGACAAAGACATCTCAATCTAGTATAAATACTGTCAAACTCAGTTTGTTCTTGGGGGACTTTGTCGTTTTAATGAATGTTCTATAATTATGTAAAAAGAAACACAATTGCAAGTAGCTAAAAATAGAGATCGTCGTTGTTATAGGTAGCTGATAGAGAGAATAAAGTTTTTTTTTAATTTTACATAAAATCATAATTCTGATATCATTCATCAATTCCATTGAAAACACATTCTTTGCATGCAAACTACATGTACCAATAATATTTTCCATGGAATATGTTTGTGCAAATGTATAATGGGGTTTTCCGTTGTAAAGTCCATAAAATTTATGGTACATGTAAATAACATTATCTAAATGTATGTTTCTTCTCAGCAAAATTCTGTCAGTGCATATAAGTGAAATTGTCCGAATAACGTTGGTCGTTATACAGTTGTCTGACTGTAGCTAAGCAACAGTTTAAAACAGTAGATGATGATTCAATGACAAGAAAATTTAAGCAATTTCACAAAAAAAACCTCGGTAAAAGTAAAACTTCAGGTACAAGTAGGAAGCACGAACACCGAACGTTGTAAAAACAGTACATCCGCCATAGTGATATCAGATATGATGATGAAACTCTATAACGAATAAAAAATGCAGCTCACATCACCACCATTATCCAACTCATGCCAGTATTTCAATTACAAACTCGTATTGATAAAACTGAGTCACTTAATGTACTTTTAAAAAAAGGAGATGTTGCCAACTGCCATTAAAATACCACGAGAGCACTCTAAAACATGTCTGTTGTAGGGTTTTGTAATTCTTTCTTCACCACAGGTATGTGCATCTTGTCTTGGTGTTAAGGTGTGAACCACACACCTTTAGGTATGTACACATTCACACCTGTACACATTCACACCTGTATTGAAAATGCAATATTGAGATTTTAATGAAATGAGTAACTATATATATAGCTTGCAGAAATACATTAGTATGTACCGGATAAATGTGATGATATCTAGCTGATATTAGACAGATAAATATACATTGTATATCAGATATATATCAGGTCAATATATACAAAACAAGTTGTTTTATGCTCCAATGTTGTTTTAAAATGTAGGTACATGTAATTCTGAATTTGTACGTAAGAAAATAAGAATTCGGTCAGATATGTATCTGGGGAGTAAACCTCAAGGCCAAGCAAACAAATTTCAATTACGGTACACGGTACACGCTGTCCAGCCAGCCAAGTAAATAAAAAATCTCTTCTCTACAAAATTTCTTGCTTGACAACCATCTTCTTTTTCATGACGGACAACCTACATTCCAGCAGCCCTTGATCAATTTGGCAAGTCGTTAAAAAAGAAAAACGGTGAAACTTGTATATAACGACCTCCTTCGGGACACTGAAATCCGGTCTTTATAGGGAGGTGGTCTTTATATTGAGGTTGATTTGTACACAAATGGTACTACTGGGGACAGTAAAAACAGTCTTTGTGACCTGGTGGTTGCTAAAGCAAATTTTACTGCAATGCCCTGGTCTGTGTATATGTGCAAATGAGGTCAATGGTTAGCATGTGTGTGTGTGTGTGTGTGTGTGTGTGTGCGTGCGCGTGTGTGTCCATGGGATTGGCAATCCAATTTTTTTGGACTAATAGAACAAGTTTTCAGGTAATTATGACAATGGCAAGAAAATACTTATAACCAGACCACTTGTGGTGACCCAATGATAGAGCATACCATTCAACTTGCAAGTGGTAGGTCCTGGGTTCAATTTTCTGTTACCATATCGTACCAAAGACTTTAAAAAAATGGTAGTGACCATTCCTTCGCCAAATGCTCAGCATAAGACAATAAAGTCACAGGTCTCTTGGATGTGACTTAAAACCGAGGACCTGTGTCACGGTGGGCGTGGCATGTAAAAGACCCCTCACTGCATTGGTGTCAGTCCATAGAACAGGTCAAAATTTTTGACACTTCACCTAAAGCCAGTGACAAGTCCAAGAAAAAGGAAAAATTCTTGGTTGTATGTAAAGTGATAAAATAAACACAACCAGATAATTTAGAGTTACTGCCTTTGCTGACAGGTGTGCATAAAATACAGGTGTTCTTCACATTATCATTGATATGCTTTCATAACCAGGTGTTACATCAATTAGGACTATTATTACATTTTATATTCAATCTTATCTGATAATGTTCCGATTTTTTTTTTTGTCGAGATTTAGGATAATAACATTTAGGTATGCAAAAATGTGGTTCTCTGCATGTATATTTTTTCTAGGATTAAATTTTAGAAAAACTGTTGCTTCTGGAGTTTTTCAGGTTAAAATGTCTAATTGAATATAAGAAAAATAGCTGTTGACCTAGATAATTTTAAAGCTTAGTTTATGGGAAACAAATGGGATTTTAAGATGCTTATGAGGAATAAAAAATACACACAATGTTGAGTTGACCCAATAATTACATCGGTACAATTTTGTATTTTATAAATGCCAACGTTACAGACGAGTAAAACCTCAATAAAATTTCAAAAATAATTTCCCCCAAAACTGGATGCTGTCTGTTTCAATTCGCATCCGTTTTGTAATTTTTGTTATTCACACTTAAACAAGCATTCTGAGAGTATTGATGAATCTATACATGTTCCCTATTGTTTGTTTCACATAAGATGGCAGGGCAGAGTAACCTTTTTATTATGATACGGATGATTCTACTCACATTTTAGGTTATGACAAGCTGTACGAGAAAAACGTTTTATTCATCACTGGGTACTCTCTTATGTATGGTGACAAGTAGGTACAATTACTCTAGCCAGTGCAATTTTAATGTTATGCTTTATTACTTAAATTTAAACTCGCCCAGGTCAAGAAAGGGTTCACGAGACTCCACTCCACCAGGTTATCTGGATTTTACTACATGTATACCTGTGAAACCATCATTAAAACTTCCAAAATCTGGCTTTGATACTGCAATGACATGTACATGTAGTACACTACTAGATGAAAACTTTCAAAATCTTTACAATACAACACAATTGTTTTGTCTAATTATTGTATTGTCTGACCTTCAAATACATATTACAGTGGAGCCTGTCTTGAAAGACCACCCCTACTGCCACTGAAATGTGGTCTTAAAAGACAGGTGGTCTCTCAAAACAGGTTTTATTTAGAGGATTATTGAACCAAATGGTTTTCAGAAAGTGGTCTCAATAGACAGGTGGTCTTCTACGACAGTGGTCTCTCAAGACAGGTTCCACTGTATAATATGTATATATAAAAAAAGAAACTGGGCCCATATGATAGTCCAGAGCAGTTTGGGGCTACATGTGTATTATGGAATTCTCACTACCCTGCCATACATGTCAGTAGATCATGTTCTAGATATGTACATGTGCCTGGAAATCTACCTAAAGCTACCAGTAGTTTTATTTACATGCAGGAAAAAAACATCTGGCAATGTACATGTCTATGATAGAAAGCAACATTATGTATGCAAAATATATGCAAATCTATCCTAAGATGCATGTACTACATATATTTTAAGTCACCTGACTGACCTACCTAAATGACCAACCCTTGTTTTAGCCAGTTTTACCCACTTATTTATTATTTTTTTTCAAAAATCTGAAACTTTTGTCAAATTTTCATATAAATTTGACAAAAAATTTTGTTCTTAATTTTCCTTCAAACCGACACACTTCTAAAACTACAGGTCTGGATTTTTTTTTATGATGACCTCAATTGACCTATCACCAATTGTCCAACACCTGGCTCTCCATGTGCTTTTTTGACGTCATTCGATTACCACGTCATAACCATCATAACCACACGAATGTTTGACAGGCCATTTAATTTTGACAAAAGGTGTTGTGTCAAGCATTTGGCGATAGGTCAATTCCAAGACATTTATATCCCGATAAAGCAGATCTAAATGTACCTACAAACAGAACAGCAATTAATTAAAGATTAAAAGTTTCAGTAGGTTTTGTCAGTAAGAAATAAACAAATTATAAACGGGTACAGGTATGTTACATATACATATTATCGTACTTACAGTTTGTCCCAAAAGTCACAAACCACCTTCTACGAAACGAAAGTTTGGGCACTTTAAAACGTAGGACACCTACGTACTGTAATCACACATAGCAAGCAAACATTTGTTATAATACCATTTTAACAACTCTCCGATACATAGCGACTCTCTGATACATAGCGTAACAGTTATATACCTTGTCTGTAGGTACTGATCTACTGGACAGGTAAATCTGAGTCATTACCTGAATCTACTTAACCCATAATAACCTTGATGATAAGCACAGGTAGTGTCTTGTCAATAACATCATCTAAGTAATCTACGACTCTTTTAACATTTTTATCAGGTAAGATCGCCGGAACAGGTGTACTGCTTGAAAAACTCCAGCACATCTTTACCATGACATATATTTGTACAATAACATGTAAGCATTTTCTTTCTTACTGTCTTTTTATTTTCCAAGAAGGTTTTTTTTTTTTTTTTTGAGATTTTGTCTTTTGTGAACATCATCAGATGAAATATAACATTCGTTGGAATGAATTTCACCTGTAATCAAAGAAGAACGCATAACTCGAACATTTAATTACAGGTAAATACATGCATATAATAACAATCTCAAATGGTCACCGTTATTTACATACACTTATATTCGAATATACATGTACATTTGTGTATATATGGAGAGATATATATATATATATGTAATAGACAGGAAGAGATAGATAAATAGACAGATAAATAAAAAGATAGATAGATAAATAAAAAGATAGATAGATAAATAGATATAGATAAATAGATGGATGGATGGATAGACAGATAAGAAGATAGACAGACATAGATAGATAAATAAATAGATAAATAGATGGATGGATGGATAGATAGTTATATAAATAGATAGACAGATAGATATAGATAGATAGATAGACAGAGACAGACAGACAGGTAGATAGATAGATAGATAGATAGATAGATAGATAGATAGATAGATAGATAAAAAGATAGATAGGTAGATGGATGGATAGATGGATGGATGGATGGATGGATAGATGGATGGATGGATAGATAAAAGATAAATAGATAGACAGAAAGACAAATGACAGACAGATGATGGACAGACAGACATACAGATGACAGACAGACATACAGATGACAGACAGACATACAGATGACAGAAAGATAATGAAATAGACAGACAAATACACAGGTCATCCTAAAATGTAGATAAAAACAGAGACATGATAGAAATAATAGGTTTGCACAATTAATGTTTGAATTAAGAAAAATAGAGAGAAAGATAGAAAGTGGATAGATACATGTAAAGTTACACTACAAGAATTATCAACTTTCACAGTCACTGTTCCATAAGTATTACAGGAGAATCTACACAATCATATTTTTAGATCAACAACATTTAGGGGATGTACATGTATATGTGATATGAGTCTTGCTTACTAAGGAATCTGACCGCATATTTCTCACTGATTTCGTTTGCTTTTAACAAACAAACAAACAAGAAAAAAAAAAGAAATTAATTACGGGAGATATTAAAGTTCCGACATAATTAAGATATTTTATATGAGCATCAGGATTATAGTTCAATTACTTCTTACGTATGACTCACTACCTCCGATACACATGTAGGTATGTGTGTGAATAAACCTGTAGATGAAACTTGTCTTATCATAGAAATAAGAACTGCTCCCTTAATGTGTACTGGTAACTTGTTCAGAGGGAATTCCTCTAAAGCCTTGGTCACAGCAGGCCATGCACCCTTCTACTGGTGGTCTGCAGGAATTTTTTTATTGAAAACAGAGAGACTAATGGACATATAGACTGACAAATGGACAAATAGACAGACAGATGGACAAACTGACAAAGGATGAAATTGTTGCAAAAAATAAAGTCAAATAGAATGAACGGGGTATCAGACGTTATATGCCAGATGCTCCCAAGGGTCATAAACAGGATACAACAGGTATGTATGCCAGCAATTGCTACCGCAATGTTGATCCTTCTTAACATAAGATGTACAAGCGTCTGTAAACTGCCGCTCATTAGATAACGCAAGACACCGCGTTTACAATGTATCCAACGTATATATCACTTCACACACCTAACAATCAGTGTATTTGGAACAGTTAAAAAACGTTATCCGCACTGTAACGAAATCACTGATTAAACATTTGTAATCTTTTATATAACACCACTTAACCTTTTAAGGCTTTTAAATGAGCATACAAACACCGATATTAGTTCTTTCATAAAATTAAATATTTCACTTCTTTTAAAGGTAATCTGATCCTCGAGTCAAATAACTGAATGTTTATGCTCTGTGAAAATGATTATTCATTTTTTTTTTATGTGTTTCTTGAAGTACATATACCATGTAATACAAACGCTCAAATGCTTCTTTGAATAGCAAGATAGCTAACGACATTGGCAACTATGAGATATGTCCACACCAAGTTTTGTAATTGAACAAGACCTACATCCTAGCCAATGTATTAAATTTTTCTGGTTGTTGAATTGTCTACATTGATAGTGAAAAGGAGTTATGCCCCCTTCTTCAAACTGAATTTACCAGTAAGTGTGAATTAGACCAGACTACCAGACATGGGCCATCAACCAAAAAGACTTGCATGAGTGGGGTTCTAACTAAACAACAAGATTCTAACAACTTGTCGGTTGATATTTTTCTGTCCAATCATCTACACCAATTGTAAATAGGGATTATGTTCCCTTTTTAAAGCTGAATTTACCGGGAAGTGTGAACTTCAACCAGACTACCAGACAAAGGATCATCATTCAAATAACTTGCAAGAGAGGGTTCTTATTGGACAACTAGATTCTAACCACTTGCTCGGTTGAGATTTTTCTCTCTAGTCATTACACCCGTGTAAAATTCTACATATCCAACAGACCCTTTCATGATAACCGTTTTCCTGTACTAATCTCACCTGCACACTTAACACTTCCGAGTGCCATCAAGAAGTTTCGTACCCAACACAAATGAAACACAAATCGTACAAAGGGAACAATTTCTTTGATATTGGGCACTAATTTGGTATGGTATTTCTTGGCACAAAACGTCTTGATGCCCCTCTGATTAGTAGGAATGCAGTTTATCGTGAAAGGGTCTATTAACAATTACAAAGATGACACATGTTTAACACAAACAATTTAAATGTAAACGTGTTTCATAAAACATTTGGCTTGTGTTGTCATTCCTCAAGAAAAAAAAAAAAAAAAAAAGTTATGCACATTATGACCTGACAGGATTCTCAGTTAGTTGCCAGATTACACTCATTGACCCCTGTAGTCACATTTGAACTCACCCATTTCAAAGAATGGTAAAGTCCATTGGCAGAGTTCAGCATCCAAATTTTACGATAATTTAATATGCATTACATGTATTAACTTGTTCATCCCTGATTTATGACAGTAGACCATGCATTTTATTGATCTGGGTAAGTCTAAATGTGACCATAGGGGATGGACAAGTTAAGGAGACATCATCTAACATGAAATAAAAACATGATAAAAGAGTGGCGACAGAACCGATTATCTAGATCTAATACCGCAGTACAAATCGGTATGCTTATCTGAAAAATTTACGTAACAATCTAAAATTATTTGTTGTTCAGGAAATATGACATTTTTACTGCAATATGTGCTAGTCATTTAGAAATCTGAATCGTAAATTGCATAACAAAATAGGTACTGGGCATAATTTATAAATTAACTGTTTGGTATGTTCCAACTGCTAGTTTTAGAAGTGGGTTGGAAGGTAGGCAATATTTTGTTATAATTTTTAAAAATGAACAAAATTTTAGATTTTTAATGAGAAAATATGTGGACAAACTGCTAAAAAAAAATTTGGTGTCAGGGCTTTGGGGTTAAGTCCGGTCACAACAAAGACATTTTTTTGATTTATTTTGTTTTGTTTTTGGCTTTGGGTATGCACATGTACTTGCTATGTATTGAAGAATGTGTAGGCTAAAGGATAAAGTCGTAAAAAAAAAACCTGTAGTTCTAATGTACATGTACAATGTACATAGATAAGGCATGATTTTGAACACATACACACATGCATATATATATATATATATATATATATATATATATATATATATATATATATATATATATATTATATATATATATGGTAGAGCCTCTTTAAGTTCAAAGCCAAGGATTTGTCAGTTGTCACTATGGAAGAGCCCCTTTAAGTTCGTGGCCAAGAATTTGTCACTGCAGAAGAGTCCCTTTAAGTTCATGGCCAAGAATTTGTCACTGCAGAAGAGTTCCTTTAAGTTCATGGCCAAGAATTTGTCACTCAATATACATGTAGTATAGTGAGACTTAATCAGCTATGGGTATTTAAACTGCCACAAGTTTTAACCTATGCTATGGATTTACATAAGAGATCTCAAGCATACAATATCTACCAAAATATTGCAAAGATACAAACAGCCATGTAGGAAGCACAAAATATATGCCCCTTGATCAGTCATCTCGGGGGCATACAAAAATGTACATGCACCATATTGTAAATCGGGAAATTTTTGTGGGACTTTATTTTCGCAATACACACGTTCTAAATTTATTCGTGAGATGATATTTTCGCGATTTTGAGTGCTCATTTCCTCACAGTATTATTATACTTCATTACGCAATAACTTTATTTTGACGAACAAGAGATCTCGTGAAATTACATGTAAATAAAATTCTCCCCAATAAAACCGGATTTACAGTACACAAGACATGACAGTTTTGCCTCCTTATAGTTTTATAACTTTAGATCCATAAAGACGTAGGATCGGCCATATCTACTTTACTAAATGTATATATGTAATAGAGATCTTTGTATTTAAAATACATAGTAAATGCATACCAAATTCCAACTAAATTACACTTTCTTCCAGCATCAATTACCTAATAGGTCATAAAAACTATGTGCAATTTTCTGCCATTTAAATCATAAAAAAAATAAATCTCGTTTTGAATCTTAAAGAAGACAAAATAAAACTTGAGTGTCAGAAATCTTTTTTTATAAATGTATCTCTATTTCGCAAATCACATATTTCTTCCTTTTCACTTTGATCTATATGACAATGGTGTTATCTCCCATGTCATCGCAATCCAGTTGCAAATATCATTTGATGTTTTATCGTTTATATTACAAAAGTTAATACCAAAATTACCACTGAAATATTTGTCGTTGCTGGAGTCTTACAAATTTGGGAAAATAACTAAAATTTAAATCTTGCTACTTACCATGTAATTATGTCTATCAACATCAACACGGTGTGTTCATGGGTTCAAACAGACCCCTGTTCAGTAGTTTGTTTAAATCAAATTCGGAAACACACGATTTTTTCTCAATTCATTATCTCTTCATGAAAATTCTGAAGGATATATAAAATCCAATACAATGTATATATATCATGTAGCATTAGTAACACTATCGTATTGTATCAAAATTATCTGGCCAGTATACAGCCCTAGTGAAGAACTAATCACTACCTTTAATTAAGTTTTAGGCATGACCACTTATTGGGAATCGAACCCAGAACCTTCTGCTTACAAGTCCACCGCTCCTGCATTTGACCTTCACAAATGGTTAGGGAACATTTGCCAATTGCAACATGTTATTTGTTCAGACCAAGAAATAAAAAAATTAATGCTTGTTTTTCTGTAACCAACCTACCAATCTGTCTCATCACCCACCCACCCTTTTGGTTGTCTAAACTACAAGCGTATACCTTAGAATTAAAGGCAATCTATTTTTCAACTTCTATCTATCGACTTCAGAATGCACTTTTGCTAGTACTTCTTCCATACTGGTATACCAGTATGCGTCTGCCATTTTGTTAACTTTGTTTTGCTTTCCATTAATATTCAAAAGCAAAACAACATTTGAACAGGGTCTGTGGGGGCTGCAACTGTAGGGGCTACAACTGTAGGGGCTGCAATTGTGGGTCTGTGACTGTAGGGGCTGCAACTGTAGAGGCTGTCAATGTGGATGCTGTGACTGCAGGGGCTATGACTATGGGAACTGTGACAGTGGGGATGCCACTGTACTGTGGGGGCAGCAGCAACTCCCACAACTTGGGTCACATAATTCAAAACAAATAGCAGTGTTCCTTCTTTCTGGTAAAGTGAAGTTGCTCCCTATCTACCCACATGTACTACCATTAAAAGAAAACCGGGGTGGGGCACACGGTACAAATTATTTTGAAAGATGTCTTCTTCTTAAGAATAATATTACAAACATGAGTCATAAATTACAGCGGTCATCATGGAATGTCACAGAAATATTTGATTAACAAGACTATTTAATATCACTCCAAATTAAAATTCTGAAGATGTCTCGAAATTGTCTTCATTTCAAGCTAAAATTATCAAAAGACTATAAAGAGACCTTTAAACATAATGTCTTTGTAACTTCACTTATTTATTTAATTAAAAGTCTAGCGACATCCGACTAAGTAAGTCTTAAATACGCATATATCCTTACCCTTGAATAGCACCGATTCAAGTTACTCTCCGGTCAACAGACGATTTATCCCGATTCCCTGGATCGTATTGAAATTTTAATACTTGCAAATTTAATCAGCAGAGATAACTTAATACTTTGTATTACTTTCTTAATCCAGCCCGCACACAAATTACCAATTCATGGTCAGAAACTTGACTTCAAGTCAAAAGCCAGTTGGCACTCCATGAATGCTCCGATCGGGTCAGGGTACCTTTATGTGGTAGTGTTATGGTTCTCAGCAGTTGACAAATTTCTTTAGAATTTAATTTACACACTAAAATTCGATGAGAGATATCCAATTTCACAGTTAAATTTTCTTCACTTTTGTAACAATTTAATTCACTTTAACACTCGCTTATTTAAAAATGAAGTTACAATGTGGTTACCTGTTTTTATTGATCCAGGCTCTTCGTACCTGCCGTTCACCTGACAAAATCTCTGCCTACATTTTACCTGACAAAAATTGTGTAGTTTAAGAAATGGCTGTGATAATAAGAGAGTTAATCTGACCTAAGTGTGTAGTAATATTGATTATGGCTAAAAGCCGCAGATTAATAAGTTACTTCTCGTTGTATTGCCTTACATATCTCAAATCTGCTTCAAAATCCTAATTACCAAGTCATGCTCTACTTTTAATTGCGATTGGGCCAAATTTTGCTAAGTTTCATGTTTGTGTTTGCATAAACTCACCATCCCCTGAAGTCACATTTGGACCTGCCCATTTCAAAGAATGGTTAAGTCCAGTCAGAATTCAGGGGTGCATGATTCAGAATGAAAATTCTAAAATAATATTACATGCAATATGCACTTGTTCACTCCTTAATTATGATGTAGACCATCCTATCCATTGATCTGGGCGAGTCTAAATGTGACCACAGGGGTTGCAGAGTTAAATTCAGATCAAAATTCAAAATATGCTGTTTCTTATGTTTAAAATTAAAATATGCTAAATATGAAATGAGAGACGGAGATTTACAGAAAAAAATGTTCACTATGAAAAAACAATTTAGCTTTGGGTTAGTACAATATATACTAATAGAATGTTTTTCCATTTGGCGGTAGGGCAGAAAAATTTCAATACCAGGGGACGTGTTAAGGGTGGTATAAAACAAAATTATAAATTACAATAAACCGCAAAAGGTAATATGGCCGAATAACAAAGAATTGTACATGTACATGTATTTCAAAACCATTGAATGAAATACATGCACAATTGTACATTTGTAATTTGAATTTGGAGGTCAAAGGGCAAAGGTCAAGGTAATAAATGAATTTCATAGTCAACTAATGTCTTCATATTCTATCAACACATGAAGTTACAATGTGATACGTTATACATTGTACACTCAACTATTTTCTTACAATACTGCTAAATACATGTATAAGTTGACTTAAATTGTTGACCCAGACAGATAGACGAATGGACAGACAGAGAGATGGACAGACAGAGAGATGGACAGACAGACAGGCAATGAATATCAATACTGAAATTTTTTTCTGTCAGATGGGAGTTTTTTTTATTTATTGAAATAATACCATTTAAACCTACTACATATATGTTCAAACTATGAATTATTTATTCTCATTCATTCTTACTATTACATACCTGTAGACACGATAGGCATTATCTTATACATACACATGTATTAGGTACAAAACTTATATAAAATGTAAAAATTGTAGACAGATCCCCCCCCCAAAAAAAAAATATGGCCCCAGATTATTATCAATCTTGGAAGCATGAAACTGATAACTGATATCCATCCTGAAGGTGTCAATTTCAATTCAATTCGACCATAGTTTGACGATCAAATACTTTCAGCATCATATTGACTTTGTCACAATGAGGCCACGGTTAAAGTTCTTAAGTCTCAAATTAAATTGCATTTTAAAAATTAATTTTCAGATATTTTTAAAGTTTAAATTTTTTTTTTAAAAAGTGTATCAATATTAATGAAATATGAGAAGATTTACCTTTGGTCACACTTAGACTCACCTGAATCGATAACTGTAAAGTCTACTGTCAAAATTCAGCGGTGGACAAGTTAACATTGATAACATTGATCATCATGGAGAGTGCTTTATACAATGTTGGTATAACTTTTGCCCAATCCCTTTTCATGATTTATTGAAATAAAATATGTTTAAACTAAACTAACATTGATTGTACATTTAAATCATTTTGAAATTTGGATTCTAAATTACACATTCCTGAATTTAGACAGTAGACTTTACCATTCTTTGAAATGGATGAGTCCAAATGTGGCTGCAGGGGTCAAAGAAGAATGAACATACTCATACAAGGTAATGTACAAGTATTGGCACCAGTCCATTGCACAGGTGTAAAATTAGGACGCTTTGCTTAGAACTGTTGATACATGTATTTCTATGAAAATGAACAATTAACAGCAAGAAGCTAAACAAAATTAAAAAGAATTAAGAACTTGGAATGAAGTTCCAGTACAGTTGAACCTGTTTCAAAAGACCACCCCTTCTGCCACAGAAAGTTGGCATCCTAAGTCAGGTGGTCTCTAAGAAGTGGTTCTATTAAAAGGATTATCTAACTTATTGGCCCCTCTCACCACATTTGAACTCACCCATTTCAAAGAATGGTCAAATCCACTGTTAGAATTTGGGAGTGTACATGCATGATTTTGAATCTAAATACTGCAAAAACTTGCTCACTCCCAAATTATGACAGTGGACCCTGCTATTTATTGATTTGGATGAGTCCAAATGTGACCACAGGGGTTGATGAGTTTAAAAAGTGACTTTCAGAATATGGTCTTAGATGACAGGTGATTTTTTCCAACAGAGCTCTCTCAAGAGAGGTTTTACCGTATTGTGTTCAATGCACAAGAAAACAAAATTGAAAAACTTTTTCCTTTTCAAACTTATCTTCAACAGTAAATAAATATGTATAAAATCATTGCGACTTGACTTGACTTGTAGCTTTTCATTCTTGTAAAGAGCAAAGGCCATTGACAATTTCTCCTCCCTTTGACTGCATTCTATCTGGGCATGTAAAAACAAGGGTGTGCCGAGTGTAACCATCTTGAAATCATTGTACAATGTAACTGACATCAACAGAATGTATTACCACCAATAGCTATATCGGTTGTGCTCTAATTATTGTACGTGTTCTAGATTTACTAAAACGTACAAGTTGATATCTGTGTCAAACTAAAGTAAAAAAAAAACAAATACAATTTTTTTAGTATCAGACGAACAAATTACAATTCAGATTTAATCCACCACACGATTTCTTTCCAGTTTGTTACAGCGAGTAGGCTACAGTAAAACTATACACAGCAAATTAAACTTAAAACTCATTCACCCCTACAGACACATTTGGACTGGTCTAAGTCATTTAATTACAGAAGAGTCCATTGTTTTTCAGGGGATGATGAGTTAAACAGGACCACCTAAACATTAACATTTCAGATGGCTATACAAGACACATGTACCACTTCCACAGTTTTCCATATTCATTTGAGTACAAGCTATCGGTAGGTGAAAAAGAGACAGTAAGGTCATATTTCATAGTAGCAGGGGTGATGCAGCCCATTTAAATTTCTAACGATACAGTGGAACCTGTCTTGAGAGACCACCCCATCTGCCATTAAAATGTGGTTTCTCAAGACAGGTGGTCTCTCAAAAGAGGTTTGATTTAAAGGATCATTTAACCAGGTGGATTTCAGAATGTGGTCTTAAAGGATCGGTCCTTCTGTACATGTACATGTACTAAAAATAATTTACAACAAAAAAAATAAGACAGGGAAAATATTTTGCTCCCGCAGGTCCCAATGGATGACACTGCACATCCCCATCTCCAAAGCACTTCCATATAAACCAACGTTCCACAGAAGGGGTTACTAGTGTAATTATAACATACCCAACTACAGCCCCCCACCCACCCCCCCAAAAAATGCAAATGAAATTACATGTACATTAAATCTCTTACTTTTGTGGAAAATCCAGATTTCAGATAAATCAACGAAAATATAATATTTCCATCATGTCCAAATATCACTGGAAAATGTCCAACGGAAACTAAAAAATCTGATCAGATAAAAAGGTAATTTGTCTTACCTGTAATTCCTGTCTGTCTGGTATTTATAAGTACAGAGCAATACACGATACACCTTTAACATAACACTTTTATGACAAAAGAGTTCAACATAGTGTCGTACGTATGTTGTTAATATATAACGAATGTATGTAACACACAGGAAAATATCAACACAATATCGTCCCAAACATATTTCATTCTAACTACGAAAAAAAAAAAATCCTCAAAATTTCCACCAGGTAACAAACAACCAACAAACTGCCTGTCACAAATGCTGCATATTTCAAAGTGACATTTTATAAACATTCATGTAGCTGATGTTATTACTAATTCACAATTTGTTACCTGTGGATTTGCATACTTGGTCACACCTGGATGGCGATGTCCACTATGTCTGTAATAAGTGTAACCCAGTCAAGCGTAATCAATCAAGGAAAATGTGTATTTTTATTTACAGTGACCACATTGTTACCTATCATTTAATTTACCTGTCTGCTGCATCTGTGTAAATGACAGGTATAATAATACCTTTACCGTAAAGCCTATAATGAACACAATACATTCTGACCACTAGCTGCTCTAGTATTAGTAATGTCAACAACAAATGTGACCAAATTGACCCACCTTAAAAGTCCTAACCCCCTCCCCTCCCCACAAAAAAGTAGATTCCATATACATTTGTATATATTTGAATTTTTAATACCAGAAGTGTTTTGCGCCACACTCAACAATTTTTCAGTTACATAGTCATAGTGGTGGCCAGGTTTTTTTGAATGATGGAGGAGAGAATCCAGTTACAATGTACCATGGTCAGGAAGAGACCACCGACCTTCCGCAAAAAAAAAAACTGGCAAACTTTCTCCGCTTAGGTTCCAGTGAAACTCGAACCCACGCTGACCAGAAGAGAGATACCGTACTTTATGATTCAAAGCGCGACACTCTAACCACTCGGCCACAGAAGCCCCCATTTGTAGATACATGTACATGTACAGTATATTGTGTACGGCTTATACATGTACGGTAAAACCTGCTAAAGTGACCACCTCTATATAAGGATTACCTGTTTATAAAGACCAGTTTTTTTTCAAGTCCCTTGACTGCATACTTAAACTAAATTAAAACTGTGTATAAGGGTCACCTGCACATAAAGGTCAATATTTTTTTGTCCCTGGGTGGCCCCTATATACATGTACAGGTTTCACTGTACATTTGTATAATTGGTCATTTTTCTGCATGGGTATTTACGTAACATGTAACAAGCATAGTTCAACCTGGATATATTGAAATCCAATGGGGAGTGACTTTCTTATAAAAAGGGTTTTAAAAAACAAAAAACAAAAACAATGATTATAGTCTGTCATGAAGAAATTTGGCCAGAAAAATCAAATTCATTTCAAATAAGTGGGATTTCAAAGTAACAGGGTTTTATATAAGTTGGTTTTACCATAGTTTATACATGTACTATAATGATGTACATTGTACAACAAGGAAGTTGAAGGAACTGTCAAAGCAACTTGGGCAGTGTAGCCGTATTCACCCCTGCATTTTATTTTTATCAAATCATTTGCCAGAAATGGACAAACAGATGACCGACATGAATATTAACATTCCGCTGCCATTTTTTATTTATTTATTTATTTTGATTTTTTTTGTTTTACGCCAAAATCTAACCATTTGGCAATGGAGGCCCCACAACATTTTTCAATCTTTAGGGGGGGATGGGGAGAGGAGGTAAAATGTGATACTCTAACCATTTGGCAATGGAGGCCCCACAACATTTTTCAATCTTTAGGGGAGATGGGGGGAGGAGGTAAAATGTGATACTCTAACCATTTGGCAATGGAGGCCCCACAACATTTTTCAATCTTTAGGGGGAGGGGGGTGGGTGGGGGGAGGAGGTAAAAGCTGTCATACACTATAGATGACAATACACTGTATGTCATTATTCGTAATTCTGTATACAACCAATCCAACTAGTGAGTGAAACAAACAGAGAGAATTTCGACTTGCATATAATAAACGTGTATTTTTGTACACCAATTGACCTTTTCACAACAAGGTCAAAAGCATCACCTACAATGTAGGCTACATATGTAATCAGAGAGTCCTTGAAGATCATCCCCATATATATATATATATATATATATATATATATATATATATATATATATATATATATATAATATATATATATATATATATATATATATATATATATATATATATATATATATATATATATATAATATATATATATATATATATATATATATATATAAGTTCTTACGAAGACAAGATCATTAGACAATAAAATAGTCTTGTGTAGGAATTTCCAAAAATATGCCCATACTGTGTAAAAAAAAAAGAAATTATATACATTGTACCTTCAGGGTGCTATTCCTGGCCCCTCATAAATAGCCCTGTTTGGGCGTTGCTCTATATGTTATACACATATGTATTATCTGTTTAATGTAGGAACACAAATTATATGCATGTAAATATGAAAGGTATTCCTGTGCAAACCATGTCAAATGCATGTACATTGTACAGGTAAAACAATATATATATATATATATATACAGATAAATAATACATTATGAAGGTAAATAAACAGAAAAACCTTGAACATGGTTTATATGTAATTTGTTGTTCGTAAAGTAAAATCTATGTGCTAAATACTTTCAACAGTTCATGTAAATACAGGTAAATTTAAATGTTTTGAAAATAGAAAGGTACTTATTACCTGTACACAGGTAAACAAAGGTTAATTCCACTTTTACACCTGTTGCAAATGTGTATATTATATTGCAAAATGTGTAACAATTAGAATAGGAAATATGTTTTATCTATTATATAAACAAATGCAAACTGTACAGGAAGGAGCTGGTTATCAATCAAATGGCCATGTTTTACAACAGAAAAGAGATAATACACTGCTTGAAAATACATGTACAAAATGTACAAGTAGGGCTTCCACTTCCAAATTAAATATTTGAAATATGCACAAGGCTTTCGTAATGAGGCGTTTTAATATGAAAGCTACGGGCACAAATTGGCCACAAATTCAACTGCACTTACATTGTACAAGCGCTTAAATTGCAAATTATATAAGTAACGTCAAATCTTTCTGTAAGCGATAATTAATGAAACATGATATTCTACCACAGAACCTGATATTCTACCACAGAATCTAAATGTCCTACCACAGAATCTGAATATTCTACAACCTAAATGTTGTACCACAGAACCTGAATGTTCTACCACAACCTAAATGTTCTACCACAGAATCTGAATGTTCTACCACAACCTAAATGTTCTACCACAGAACCTGAATGTTCTACCACAACCTAAATGTTCTACCACAGAACCTGAATGTTCCACAAAAACCTAAATGTTCTACCACAGAACCTGAATGTTCTACCGTAACCTAAATGTTCTACCACAGAACCTGAATGTTCTACCACAACCTAAATGTTCTACCACAGAACCTTAATGTTCTACGACAACCTAAATGTTCTACCACAGAATCTGAATGTTCTACCACAACCTAAATGTTCTACCACAGAACCTGAATGTTCCACAAAAACCTGAATGTTCCACCACAGAACCTAAATATTCTACTACAGAACCTGAATGTTTTACAACAACCTGAATGTTCTACCAACTACCATAGAACCTGAAAGTTCTACAACAACCTGAATGTTCTACCGCAGAACCTGAATGTTCTACTGCTAGACCTGATATTCTACCACAGAACCTTAATGTTCTACCACAGAAAATAAATGTTCTACAACAACCTGAATGTTCTACCACCAGACCTGATATTCTACAACAATACCACAGGACCACAGGTTGCGGGTAGATAACCCTTTAGATAAAACCTCTTTTGAGAGACCATCTGTCTTGAGAGACCACATCAGTGTCAGAAGAGACGATCTATCAAGATATTTCATTTCAAGAGAGTTTATGACTTTAACTCATTCACCCCTAAATACAAACTTGGACTGGTCTAAGTCATTGATTTAGAGAAGAGTCCATTGTTTATCAAGGGTTGATGAGTTAATTTAAGTTAAATTACAATCAGGTGAATAACTCATTAATGCCTATGGTTACATTAAGACCCAAAATGTCCCTAATCAATCAATATTATGGTCTACTGTGATAATTCAGGAGTACACAAGTTCATATTACATGTTTTTATTCTAAATCATACACTCCTGGATTAATATTAGATTGAACTTCAACATTCTTTGAAATGGGCAGGTCCAAATGCAACTTTAGGAGTTGATAATTAAGCTGTATTTTAGGGGGGGGGGGTTAAACCAAATAAACAAGCTTAAAATCATGACAGAACTTTCTGTGTAAGTTTAAAGAAATGGCATAAATCATAAATATTTGTATCAACTGCTGGCTAGCAATCAGAATGTGGGTGTCACAAATTGGAGGGTTAAGGTTTGATTCCCAACTCAAATTATGATATTATACAGGATAATTCTTTTTGTAAGATAACACTTACAACACTGGCATTAGTCCATAGGACAGGTCAAAACTTGTTGAATTTTACCTAATGGCTATAGCTGCTGACATCACCATGTCAGTGGGAAAATGTGAGAAGTTTAAACCATTTAACCATACAGACACATTTGGACTGGTCCAAGTCATTGATTTACAGAAGTGTCCATTGTTTTTTCAGGGGTGGATAACCTAAAACAACAATGTCATGTACAAAGACATACAACAAAGGGGAGTAACTCATGAAGAAAAACATACTTGTATAGTATATGTTAAAATGCTGCAGGCCGCCCCACCCCACCCACCCCCTAAAACACACCCCAACACACACCGCTTCACCAGTATGCTACTAATTCAAAAGAAAAACTTTGCTTTTAAAATGCTTTTCAATAAATCCCTTTTGAGGGACCACATACCTTGAAAGTTTGGGGTCACTAAAGAAAAAAAAATACTGTATATAATAACTTACAATGTACACCAACTAAGTACATAATTATTATTGGCTACACTTTATATCAATGTTTTGTGTTAAGATGGGGAAGCTGGTCTGGAAAATAATTTATGAATTCAAGGAATTCCTGCGATGTTCAGAGTTTTAAGCCTGCGAGAGTAAAGGGGATGATAATCAATAGATTAGCATATACACAGCACTGAACTGATTCTGAAATTTTGGAAAGATTTTGACGGTAGATAAGACCACATAAGATTAAGAAGTAAAGTATATATTTCACTAACTTCATATTTTACAACCTCAGAAGAGTTTGGCACCGACTCAAAATTGAAAATGGCAGCAACTGGCATCCTACAGAATGTTAACTCGCCGACGTTATCATAGTACACCTGTAGTCTGTCTGGTCCGATAAACGCGAAGATGCTGTGGAGATACATGCCATTTAGATCGGTCAGTCGAGCGACTCAAACAGTTTAAATGATTCTTATAATTCAGTCTTTTAAATTAATATAAACACACACCTGTTGAAGATATCAAATCACTTACCTTGTTAACGGCTTTTAAATGTATGAAATATTACTTCTTATCCGTCAAATAACAGTGAACACCAGAGTTAAAAATGTAAATAAAGTGACTTACTTTCCCCGGGAGAGGCAAGAGCTGGAGGATAGCAACTGTCAAATTTAAGAGCCACTTCTATTTCACGCACCTTACGAAGGCGGGGTCTATTATATCACGTGTTGTAACTGACAGTGGCTCATTGGCTAACAGGTTATTTTCATCGGATTCTTCTCATTCCATGTCGATTTCATTCAGATATTTTCCTGGCTATATCCCAAGAAAATAGTATTCTGAACCATTAAATGCAATATGGCACGCTTAATTACCTATGCTAGACATTTATTTAATTTTCCACACAAGGAGATAGATGTACGGGATATGTTTTGCGAGAGAGCTACTTACATCCATATATGGCTAGGAGTGTGATTGAAGCTACAGCTGTTTTCGATTTAGTACTACGGGCTGATATCAGCGACTCCCGTCACTAGTTATGCTTGTGTATGTACATATCATATTTCATTTACACTATATTAAACGAAGGTTACAATTAACCCGTGTTCTAAGTTTGCATACATATAGTTAGTCATAAATACCGTGTATATACATAGATTGTCGGTCAGTAAAGTTGCAGTACCTTGTAATGTATATATATATATATATATATATATATATATATATATATATATATATATATATATATATATATATATATATATATATTATATATATATATATATATATAAGCGCCACACCAATTCACAGTTATAAACCAACTCATAGTTTTCTCCATAAAAATGAGTTTCTTGTTTGTTTTCTCCTGGATTTTTTTCTGATACATTGCATTAGATTTTGCCATTCCAAATTGTTGAAAAAGATTACTCTTTTTACCGCAAATCGATATAACATTTGCAGTGCTGATATTTCTCTTATCTTATAATTAAACTATCATGGCTTTTTAATACATGTATTTTGGTAATTTATAAACCCCTGGCGAAAAAAAATATATATGGTAATACGTACCCCAAAATATTTAACGTTGTAACTAGACATGCCCGTCGGGACGGAATTCATATTATGGGGGCTACAGAAAAGGACAGTATTTTGTTGACTTATTGCAGATGACAACAACCTGTTTGTGTGTAATAACAATATAATTTAAACCATACACCGTCAAATTACCGGGGTTGGGGCTACACAAGAGAACAGTATTTCATTGACTTACTGCAGACGATCATTAGGCCTACTAAAGTATTCGAGTGCAATTTGAACCATACACTGTCAAATGAAGTCCCCTCACGCCCCGCTTCGGACGAGCCTGAGAGAGTTGAGGCAGATGCATTTATGGGGGAATTATGTACTGGGTTTGGATTTAATTCTCACTGGTCAGTAATAGGGGATATCACCGCCAACTTTATTAACTTTAGACAACTTATACCATGTATATTATTATAACGGAACAATCGGTAGTGAGCGAAAGGTAATTGGATCAAACCAAATTCTTGCTTTAATTTTTTTATTTTTGGAGCGATAGCATCGTCGTAACTTGGACCACGGTCCGATAGAAAGAGCATAGCGATTCCGGACCGTGGAATTACGGCGTTGGAGAGATGGACCGTGCTGATATTAAAAATTTCAAACATGATTCTGAGTTCTGAATTCGAACCCAATAAAAAAAGGTAATAACCCAAAGCCCATTGTGGTCGCACGCCTGGAATTTGGAGCTTGGAGCTTTTCTGACCACAGTGCGTTGTTGTTCCTCCGCAATGCGATCGACGTTGCATGTCTTTCGAGTGAGATTTCCAAAATATAGAAAAATATGAGATGAGTTAACTTAGATGATTACTAGTATATCCTCGAATTGATGTCAAATGATATATAGAGCCCCATGTGTATAGGGCCTACATCATTTTACCAAGAACCACTGAGAGTCCCCGTTACTGAGTGGTTAAAGCATCACGCTTTAAACCATGGGGTCTCTTGCCTCTGGTCAACCCGGATTCGAGTTATGTGAGAAAGACTGCCAGTAAACTTGTGGGAGGCCTGTGGTCTATCGCCGGGTACATTCGGTTGTAACCGGTTTTTTCACAATTTAAAACCGGTCGCAACCATATGACTGAAAAATTGTTGAGCGTGGCGTAATTTAACAACATTCAAAGAAGCAAAAACCAAGGACCAAGAGAGGCGACCGTTACCAAGAACCGAGTGGTTAAAGCATCGCATGATTTATCTTGCATCCCAGTCAGGGAGGGTTCGAGTCCTGCTTATGATTTTGATTTTGTAAGCTTGCTTGCAGAAGGCCGATGGTATCTTCCCGGATATACTGTAACAGGGTTCCCTCGTCCATCATTAAATCTGACCGTCACCATTTAACTGAAAATTAATTGTGGCGTTAAAACAAACAAACAAACAAACAAACAACCAACTGATCGAGAACCAAGCATTCGAACCTAGGAATGTCGATACCGAAGTCACCAAATTTACTCAGTGCTCAAGCGTTTAGTACAGTTTTCAAACAATTATTTTGGTGCATTTTCGCAATATTTTGCAACGCAAAAAGTCCGTTTTAAATGTAGCAGATTTTCGCTTTTTCGTGTGCATTTTCACGCTTTTTTGCGTTGCATAATATCGCCAAATTGCACTGAAAATGTGTTTAAATTTCGGGTTTTTTTCGCTTTTATGCATTTAAAAGTGCGAAAAAGTAAAATGGCAGAAATTAGCCACCGTAAGCATAAATGTTGCGTTTTTCAGCTTGAGTACTGAATAAATTGGGTGACTTTGGGGCCACATATTTCCCGCTGTATATATTAACATGCTAATATGGTGGGGAACACTGGATTTTTTGTCCAAATCGTCATTTTGGTGGGTCAATTTGTTTAGCTTTTGGTCAGTTATGTCCATAGCGCTATTCCAAATTTGTAACACTTCACATAGAGCTGTTGATCTCTTCGCATTAGTGGGGTAAAAAACTTGGCGGGAGTAATGATAAACATCAAATTAGGAGATGAGAGCGAGGGAAATTTTTATAAGATACCCACATACATTATCGGGAAAATGGATGCCACCTTTCTCTTTTTGTACAGCCGTAAATTAAGTGGCGATGACAGTTCCTGGAGAATGCACCGATTGTCAATAAAACAGTAACTCATGGCATAAATCTAGCTTACTGACGCGAAAAGTTACCACAGTTTCCAGTTACAACAGTAGATATTTGTTTCTGGTCTTCACATTGCGCTCGTACAATGTAGCATTACTAACAAAGTTTTGATGTGTGATTTATGTGATTCTAACCAACAAGGTGGAATAACTCTTTTATACCTTCGTACCACGTGATCGTACCCCCCCCCCCCTCTCTCTCTCTCTTTCTCTCTCTGTTCTTATAAGGGGAATACAGTAATTACAACGTTTTTGCATAACACAGAATAACGAAAGATGAGGAAAAAAAACAAGATGTGTTTGTGAAATACAAATGCCCCCGGTCCCAACAAAATATTGCACTTTATATGTAAGCGGGACAGAATTACGGACAGACAAACAGCTAGACAGACAGACGGACGATCCAAACACTATTATCTCCCCGGCGGACCTTTCAGTCCGGGGGCATAAAAAATAAAAGAAATGTGATGCGATGAATGGTCATCTGATCAATGACATGGGAGAATATATCGCTTGGCGGGGCAAGGATTTGGATCGTGAATTTGAACGTTGCTTTACCCCACACTCAACAATTTTTCGGTCATAATTATGGTGGCGGCCACTGAGTTATTATTGGTGGAGGATCAGCCTTCCGCAAGTAAACTGGCAAAGTTTCTCACAAAATCAGCTTTATAGGTTCCTTTGGAACCCGAATCCGCGCTGACTAGAGGCGATGCTCTTATCACTCGGCCGCGGAGGCCTCCAATATACTGAATACTAATAAGCAAAATATTAAATGCAGGGCCCGGGTTTGGGGGGCAACAAAACGTATCTCCTTGGGGCAAGCAATATTGACTAAGCGTTTAACAAAAATAATAGATTGATAAATAAATAACTTTTTATAGATTTGTGGAGTTACTTAAATAGTTTAAAGTACTAAGTTAATTGTGTGTAACACAAGACACGGTCATGATAAACATCGCGAGTTATCCCGCTATCACAGAGGCGTACGATATAAACATTTAACCTGATTCAGGTGTTGTAATCGAACACCCGTGACATCTTTGGACCGGAGATACAATTACGTACACCTGTCGTAAATACAGTATCATTACGGTTAGTGGGATAAAAACGGCATTAAAGAATGCAGTTTTATTTCCCGCTGAAAACGGGAAATTTGTACTTTAATGATAAATCCATCAAAATAGTTTACTCGGTCATCTTAGCCGATGATATTCCGTGAAATTTTTAGCGATTTTATGACCTAATTATTTCGCTGCTGAAAAGTACGCGAGCATTGGTTTATAGAATTAGATAGTTCCACGGAATGTCGCGTACTTAAATGTTGTTTTACATCACACTTGCCAATTTCCAGATGTCATCCGATTTGAATTGTGGAGGAGAAAATCAGCTTACCTATATATCCCTTGAAGGGACCACCGGTCTGTCACAAGTGACCCGGCAATCTTTCTCACGGCAAAACCAGGAAGGTTTTGAACCTAAAAGGGGCATTAGCTATTTTTTTCCAAAACATTTTCATTACTTTTTTTAGATTAATGTACAACAATAAGAGAGAGAGAGAGAGAGAGAGAGAGAGAGAGAGAGAGAGAGAGAGAGAGAGAGAGAGAGAGAGATAAAAATTATTAAATTCTGATATATTTTGTGAAAATTGCTTGAGAAACCCAGTTTGGCACTTTTTCACTTGCCATAGATTAATTCAACCTTACTATTTGTATATGCATACCACACTGGATTACCTTATTTTCATAAAATATATAGGAATATACGATTTTTTTGCCTTTATGTAGGTCTTATTTCTTATGGTACATCAATTACAAATGGTAAAAGTAGAAGAAAAAAAATTATTTGGTAAACACTGCTAATGCCTCTTTAACCCTTTCAACCCTACAGACCACAATAGACTGGTCTAAGCAATACATTGGCGGATTCAAGGGGGGTTGCGGGGGTTGCAAGCCCTCCTTTCAAAAATTGATTTTTTTTATATTTATATTATCACGTTTGGAATCCAGAAAAGGGCCTCCCAGAGCTTTTAAATTTGTTTGTTTGTTTATTTGTTTATTGTTATTTAAAGTCCCACTCAAGAATATTTCACTCATATGGAGACGTCATCAAATGCCGGTGAAGGGCTTCAAATTTTGGCCTATGCTCGGTACTTACGACCATTGAGCAGTGAGGGTTCTTTAACGTGCCGACACCTACTGTGACACGGGACCTCCAGTTTCATCCGAAAGACAGGAAACCAACCTGCCGCCGGCGGGACTCGAACTCACGACCTCACGATCCAGAGTCGAGCGCGCTACCGACTGAGCCAGGCCGGCTCGCTTTTAAATTAGGCCTACCGAAATTTTCGCGCCTCCCTACGCTCGGCGACGACAATTATAAATTATTCTCTTCCCTATAACTCGAAATCTTTGATCTATCCTGGATTTGTATATTTTAGATTTTATGGATTTGGACTACCGGCTTTGTACAAGTGTATTATGGGTCGTGTTTGCCCTACATATCGGTAAAGATATTTGCGGTATTTTTTAGTATGTATGAATATGACAATTTATTTGTAAACAAACTTTGCATTGATCAAAATGTATACGATATTCCCCTGTGTAATTATCAACTAAAGATCTGTAATCGGTAATCAATGTGATTTACTAGCGGATTACTAAGCGTATTTTCGCATCTGGACGCAGAAGAATGCTTTTACGGGTTTCCAAATTAAAAAAATTATTGTTTTTATTTGATGCATAAAACATGACCCCCTAATGAAATATTGCCTTGCAATTAATCAAATGCTTAAAATTAGTAACCAGGGAGAGCGTGCCCCTAAAGTTCATAAAATAGGTGTGAAACTTTTAATTTTTCTATAAAAAGTTGGAAATTTAAAAACAAATTTCCCAAAATTTTCGCGCCTCGATCCGCTCGGCGAATATTTTTTTAATTTACATTCACTCAAACTTTAAATCTTCAGTCGGCTTTTGATGATTACATCACAATAGGTATCCCCCACTGTTGTAAATATTTATTACATAATCAAAAAGCATATGATAACAATGAAAGCGGATCGCATGCAAAGTTTCGTGCATTACTGTACGTGCTATATGTAATTTTCTGCTATTGTAGAAGTTAATACTAAAAAAATCCCGGATCCGCCCCTGCAATAGAACAGGGCATACCATTTAGATATTTAGGGGCGAAAGGGTGGTATTAGCTGGGTTTTTTTTCCAAGAATTTTGTTTATCCCTTTTACTTCTTAGGTTGATATAAAATAACGAAAAAGATATATACACAGGCGTAAAAAGTCTTAAACCCCTATGTATTTTGTGAAATTTACTTGAGAAACCCAGGTTTGGCACTATTTCACTTGCAATTGATTGACTCAACCTTACTATTTGTATATGAATATCACACTAGACCTGACCTCATTTTCACAAAATATATAGGAATATAAGATTTTTTATTCCTGTGTATACCTCTTATTTATTATTCTACATCATGTACAAGTAGCAATAGTAGAAAATTTTTGGTAAATGCAGCTAATGCCCCTTTAAGAATCTAAAAGAGCTCGTTATTTAATGCGCGATCCTCTAAACTCTAGACTACGGGCTTCTGTGACACTCAGTATACTGTAAACCCCTTTAATTTCGTTGACCCCAAATTTTGCCATTTTCAATGATCTTTATTTCCGCTGCTCTTAATTGCGGCGATTTTATTTTTGTTCAGTGGAAACAAATCCGGAATATATTTTCGCTACCTGTAAATTTGGCGATTTGCTAAAGAATAATGTCAATAATTCAAGAAATCTGAACATTTTAATTTAATGCTTTATTTATTTTACGAGGATTCCTTACAGCCTGAGGACCATTGATGGGTCTCCTCACAAAATCTGAACTATGCGTTCTGTGTTAACGTTACACGGAAAGACTCTTGAATCTTACAAAATGCAATCCCAACGTGTCACGCCTGTTCGATTTTAATTAAACCTTTCAAAACAAAAAACAAAAAACAAAAAACAACAAAAAAAACAACAAAAAAAACCAACAGGCCATTATAAACTAGTCAAAGACAATGAAATAAGTATAACATTTAGAGTCTCCTCCGCATCTGACATCATATGTCGATCGATAGGCGGAAAGAATAGCGACTACGCCCCTTTTTATGTAGTCTAAGGTACGACCTGATACAGTGAGTGGAACGCAGGATCTTCTTGTGAGTCTTCATTTATATGGGGGTCAGAGAGAGAGAGAGAGAGAGAGAGAGAGAGAGAGAGAGAGAGAGAGAGAGAGAGAGAGAGAGAGAGAGAGAGAGAGAGAGAGAGAGAGAGAGAGAGAGAGAGAGAGAGAGAGAGAGAGAGAGAGAGAGAGAGAGAGAGAGAGAGAGAGAGCGATTTTCATTTTATTTTGTTACTATAATGATTAATGGAAGATAACTCTTTACAACATTACATGATTGTTTCCCTTTAATCTTCCTTGAACCGGAAGTGCAAGTAAACATAAACAAAGCAACACATGAACATGATGAATCCGTTTGATCCAGAGCTGCTTGAGGCTGTAAGTCGCTAACTAAGTTCATTGCACGTGGAAAACATATGTTTAGTTATCAGAAAACCTTTAAGTTCTCGAAAAGTTATCCTCCTCGTTTGAAACATAGAAAATAATTCGACTTGCATAGACTCTCAAACTCTGAGTAAACCACGTTTTGTTGGAGCAAATAGATACTGTACAGTAGCCATGCGGCATCTAGCATGTACTCAGCACACGTCTACCAAGGTAAAGTGACACATCCCGCGTTTGTCAAAAACCAAAACAATACGGTATATTTTCCAAAAATAGGTTGTACTGTACTCCGAATAAAACATATATGTCTTGCACGGATTCCAAGCATTACTGAACTGTAATGTTTTTGTGTCAACAAGAAGCCTGTGACTGTCAACCCTGCTGTGATTGAATTAAGATTGGTTGTTTGTAAACATGTGTCAATTTACCTTGGTAGATCTAAACATCATGTCATAATAATAGTATGTTGTGTATAAATGAAAACTGAAACAAATCAATTTAATAACCAATGCAAGGATGCTCCATCTGCTAACACAAGATGGGTTCAATTCCACTAAAAGTCTGGGTCATTTACCAGTTTTAGAATTAGGGTATAGGCCTACCTGAATTTTGTGTAAGCGCAAAGCTTATATATGTAGCAGGTGGGGAAAATGTGCGACCAGACTGGGAATCAAATCCAGGCCCCCGACCTTCGACACACTAGCAGGATGCTCTTGCCAATTAAGCTATTTGGGCCGACATACATTGTACTCTGCACCATTACACTCTTCCCCTTAACAAAGATTTCTGCCCCCAGAAGTTCATGAGACTCATTACATAGTGAGTTAATTATTTGGGCACCAAGGCTGAAGGGTAGAAGGGAGGGGGGGGGGGGGGGTAAGATATGCAGCCAGACTGGGAGGGACTCAAACCTAGGACCATCCAAACACTAGAAGAACACTCTTACCAACTGAGTTATCTGGGTCTACACCCTCTCCACTACTACTTATATATAGCGTGGAACTTTGTCTAGAAACAAATCCCTTTGGGGATTCTGTCACAGGCTGTTTTCACATGTTGCGTTTTAATGTTCACTCTCTTTAAAATTTCTCAACAAATATTTAAAAATTAAGTCTTGTCCCTCACTAACCCGAATAATTCAGTTGTTATATTCTGCTTACTATGATCACTTCATTAACGCCTGAATGCATTCACGCATGAAATCATTTAACCGGAAGTACAAATCCGCAATGAATTTTGCAAATTGGCACAAAAAGGTGGAGTCAATCAAATACAGTAAAATCTGTATATAGGGGCCACCCAAGGAACCAGAAAATATTGGCCTTTCTGTGAAGGTGACCCTTATACACAGGTTCAATTTAGTTGATGTATGCAGTCATGGTACTTTTCAAAACTGGCCTTTATAGACAGGCAATCATTATATAGAGGTGCTGCTATAGCAGGTTTTATTGTATTACAAACAGGAGCATTGAAGTGATCATACAGGTGCTGTGCACATTAAACATGTACACAAGTTTTTAACAAATATAACCTTCAAGAAAAAAGAAGGAGAAGTGGAGTAAAAGACCACAAAAGTATATTTCCCCTCAATAATCTGCAGTGCATTCGTTTAAATCCATTTTTAGCTCACCTGGCCCAGAGGGCCAAGTGAGCTATTGCTCTGGCCAAATGTCTGTTGTTGTCCGTCTGTTAACTCTTCCATTTAAACATTTTTTCTCAAGAACCACTTGGCAGATTTCAACCAATTTTGGCAGGGAGCTTTGTCCTGGAAAGAGGCTTCAAGTTTGTAAAAAGAAAAGGGCTAGGACTTATAGGGGCTCCAAAAGGGGCCAAAATGTGTCAAATGAAAAAGAATTCTGTGTATAAATGAGCTACTAGGGTGCACTTATGTAACATAGGGTACAGTTTTTCTACAAATAGTATTATAACTCAAAACTGATTGACTTTTTGTATACTAAGATATTATGGGAAGTTGTTAGATATTTTCTAAGGATCATTTTGACAAAATGTCAAGGTCATTGGGTTAAAGGTCAAGGTTACAGGCACCTAAATAAACAGAAAATATAACTGTTTTTGGTCAAATTAGACATCTTCAACTTCTACTAAAAAATTATGGGGCTAATTTGTTTGTTTGTTTATTGTTGTTTAACGTCCCACTCAAGAATCTTTCACTCATATGGAGACGTCACCAATGCCGGTGAAGGGCTTCAAATTTTGGCCTATGCTCGACACCTATGGCCATTGAGCAGTGAGGGTTCTTTAACGTGCAGACACTCACTGTGACACGGGACCTCGGTTTTTACTGTCTCAGTCCGAAGGACAGGAGCGTATCCGGGTTGGTAACCATTTCACATACTTCCCTGCCCAATCCGAGGATCGAACCCGGGTCGCATTGGTGAAAAGCGAGTGCGCTAACCACTGCGCTACCCGGACACCCCATTGGGGCTAATTAGAATCAAACTTGATATGCAGTATCCCCATGCAAAGCCGCATAAAGTCTGCGGGGAAAAGGGGGCTAGGATAAAAAAAATGGTTGCCTTCGCTAAAAATAGAACAAATGAGTCGGTAAATTTTTAGAAATAAATACATGTATCTCCTTTGTTATTAATGCTAGAAAAAAAAACATTACTTTTAAATGATCAACTTGCAAAGATCTACCAATTGACACATGGCGAAAGATGGTCGAATATCTTGACATCACAATGCATTTTTATTGTTTGTCCATTTAAAAATTATTTGTACATAAATGGAAAGGTAAATTTATTATTTAGTGAAAATTGTCAGGTCAACACATATGGGAGTTATTTCCCCTTTTATGTGGAATTTTCATGTTTTTAACAGTTTTTGGTCATTATCTTGAAAAGTATAATAGGCAAAGAAAAAGTGAAAGAAGCAAAATTGTTCGGCATGCAAAGATCTACTAAAAAGTCAGCAGGGTCAAAATTGTCAGGGCGATGCTTATGGGAGTTATTTCCCCTTATAAGTGTATTTTTTTTCGTCACGTGAACGGCTCAAGAAGACCAGTTGTTTTCATCCTTTGTCTGGATTTTAGCAGGAACTACCTTGATATAAAGCTAGCTGCATAATGTTTTCAAAAGAAAAGGGGCTAGGAATTGTAGGGACTCCAAAAGGGTTATTTAAAAATCTTCTGAGTAAAGAGAAAATATCATTTTTTTTTATCATCATTTAAACATTTTTTACTTCTTCTGCAGTGTTGACCACATTTGCCAGGTGAGCGTCTTAAGGCCCCATTGGACTTCTTAAGTTTTCATTCAAATTTGAAACGGAAATCCAAACTGCGCAGAATCATATTGGTCTCCTAATTCACAGGGCAACTGAAGGATCATAGTGCTTGACATTTTTCAGAATCAATCGAGTTAGTCCCTCACAATCTTTCGCGTAATGTGTAATGTTTTTTTTCTCGATAAAATGTGTATATGTTGTCAACGGACTAAGCAACCATTTTATCTGTTTTATTTTAGGTGATGCTAGCCAGGCAAGCTAATCCAGGAATGTTTCTGAGTTTCTGGGAAATGGATGAACAGGGTGTTGATGAGGAGTCTGAAGAGGAAATTCAAAGTAATTTTTCTCTCGTTGACTAACGATGTTGTTTATGATCAGGGCACTGCTTCATGAAAGGTCGTAAATTGGTAATCGGTAAACTTAATACTGTAGAACATGTCTCGAGAGACCACCCCATCTGCCAACCGATCTCTTACTGCTCCTGGTTTTTATGCTCCCCTAAAAAAAAAAGCGGCTATCATGACTGTCTGCCTGCCAGTCCATTTGTCTCTGTCCAAGCTCATATCTCTTAAACTGTCAGTCGGAATTTTATTATATTTTACAAAAATGCTCCTTGGGACACGGGCTTTTGGACAAAGGTCACTAAAGGTCATTTCTGAAAGGTCAAGGTTACTCAGCACATATCCCTTAAATATTGGTAAATGCCTCATAACTCTTAAACTATTCATCAGAATTTTATCATATTTCCCACAAATGTCCCTTGGGAAACATGGAGTTAAGATCTGTATCCTTATCATGATGGTGATTTTGAGATAATATCTGTAAATTTGTCATGTTGACATCATAAGTATGATTTTGGTTTTTGATAACATCTGAATATTGTATATTTGTTTGTATGTTGATATTTATGGACATTTTTCAAGATGACAGTATTATTATGATCAATTATTAAAATTGACTCTGCCTTCCATCTTTTTTTTTTTTCATAAAGAAGAAATTTGTTGTCTTCAGTTGTTGATTAGCTGGTGAGGTCAAACCCTGGATGTAACTTGTTTTGGGCTTTTACCAGATAACATTGATGCTTTGGTTACATCAACAAGAAATCTAGTCCATACTTTCTGTAGGATGTTAACTTGCTAAAATTTGCCACATTAGGATTTTGATTGTTTTGTTTTAACCTTTATACCCTTAAGTATACAAATGGTATGCTCCTTTCTATTGTCTTGGACTGTTCAATTGTGGTCTTTAGTGTAGAGGATGTTAAATTTCTTAAATTTTTAATTGTTTTGTTTTAACATTTTAACCCCTTAATATCAAAATGGTATGTTCTTATCTATTGTCTTGGGTTAGCCTATTGTGGTGTTTTATGCCACACTTAACAATTTTTCAGTTTTATAGTGGCAGCCAGTTCAAAATGTTGGAGGAGAGAAAAAAAACCACCGGCCTTCCACAGGTAAACAAGCAAACTTTTCTCAAAAAATCATCTGAGGTTCCAGCAGGGTGGATATTTGGCCCAGAATTCCACGGTTCAGTGGATGAGGCACTTTATTATGTCAGCATATTGCACCTGTATTGTTTAATTACTACATGTATCTAGATGTTTCATTGCTGATCATGAATAGATTATAACACAATATCTGTATTTTGATTTTTTTGTTTGTATTTTTTTTTTTTTTGTGCCAAAAACTAATTTCATACCTTCAATTATTTCCAGAAGATCCAAAGAAAAAAATTCTATGGGCAGCGGAAAATGATAAAATCGACATCGTAAAGGCACTGCTGGAGGAAAACAAGAGTTTGGTTACGAGTCGAGACAATGATGGATATACACCTTTACACAGGGCAAGTTACAATGGTCATACCGAAATGGTCCAGGTAATGTATTCTCATGATAATTCATCTTTGTTATGGAGACAGGTGTAAATTAGTTAACTGTAACAGTTATAACTTCAAAACGAAAAAGAAAAAAATTAGAATGCAAAATTATTTTTACTGTAACAAATTTACACAACTCATTCACAACACACTCACAATATTCCCAATATCTGTAAATATCAATTCTTATTATAAACATGATAAAGGGCAACAACTTTTGAAAAAATTGACCTAATATGCATCTTCCTGCCATCAAGAAGAACATAGGTATCAACTTTGACAAAGCTAGTTTGGATGATTCTCTTTGTATAGTGTCTACAGGATTCCCATAGGACTAAATAGACATTCCAAGTATAAAGGGCCATAACTCTTGACAGACAAATGACCATGAAAAACAAAATACCGGTAGACATCTTCCTCTCATCATTGAGAACATGTAAAAAAGTAAATTTAAACTATATTGAACTCTTCAATCTGCAAAAATCTACAGTGGACTCTTCTATATTTAAATCAATGACTTAGGCCAGTCCAAATGTTTCTTTAGGGGTGAACGAGTTAATGAGGAAAAAATCTCTGAAGTTACAAATAACCTAAAGCAATGTCAAAAGTCAAAATCGTAAAAAATCAAGATGCCTAGTTTTCAAGAAACTAAATATTGTGTTAAAATTTCCAAAGGATTTGTCAAAACAAACTTGAGTTATAAGCAAGCATGTATGGCCGGATAACAGCGTACCATGATAGGCTACGTTCCGTCATATACGAGCATATAAGTATTAGCAGAAGTGTACTACATGATAATGAGAAACAAGCTGTTTGGAAGTGATAGAAAATAACGAGGATAAAAAACTGTTATAATGATGATGATGAATGAATGCATCGATGTGTTTAGAATAATTTCATAAATTTCATAATATATTTCAGCTGCTTTTGGCAAATGGCGCCAACATTCACGCTCGAACAGAAGACGGCTGGCATCCATTACACAGTGCAGCTCGTTGGAATCAGGCAGAAGTTGTCACCATCTTGCTTCAGAATGCTGCTGATATCAACTCACAGACGAATGGCGGGCTTACACCTCTTCATCTGGCTGCTTCAGAGAGAGACAGCTTTGAAACGCTGTCAGTGTTACTGTCACATGGTGGCGTAAACATTGACATAAAAAACAGCATCGGAGATACTGCTGAGGTCATATGTATGAGAACAAGTGAAAACTATGCACTGTTTAAACAATTCAGAGAAAAATTGGCAAATGAAGGAGAAACTTCGAAATGTGTGGTAGTTCACGAAGAAGAATTTTGTAAACTTGATGAAGCCATGACAACAGAATCAAACATTACTGAGAGTCATAAATGTGATGAGAATGTGCTGTCACATGTGATTTCTTCACAGGAAGAGGACAGACTTTCGCATCAGACGGTAGATGAACTAGAGTCGTCATGTCATTCATTGGCGTTAAATGCAGACAGTTCTTTTGAGAAGGAAGATTCATCGGTTTCCATGGAAACAGACAATGTTAGATCAGGATTTGATAAAGATTTAGAATCAAATGGAACTTACACTGAAATTGATCATGTTGGTGAACAGGACATGGTCAATCAGACACAAGTAGTGGACAATGGTCAGTGCGTGGATATGGCCGAAGACAATACAAGTGTGTTACAATAAGTAAGCGTCTATTGATATCAAATAATAATGAAACGGGTGTGTGCTCACAAATTCTTCTATAAATTGTCAGATCTAGTTATGGGAGAATTTTATTTGTAGCCAATTATATATATTTTTTTCGAATGATTTTTTCATAGTATCTCAGAATATACCGGTAGATATACAGTGGAATCTTGTCATCTTGAATTCACAGGACAACACCCCCCCCCCCCCCCCCCATTTTGAGATACTGTACATGATTTTCATGGGGAGAAAATTTCGCGTAAGAGGATCATACAGGTATGTATTTCGCACAAGTACATTGTCTTTCTGATGTGTAAGATATAATATTATATTCAATTTTGCGGAATTTTCTCATTCAAATTTTCCCCCAAATCCATCTATGAAAGATCAAAATTTTCAATTAACAAATTTGTATTAAAAAATTTTAGGACATATCCAGAAATTTAGAATTTTTACATAACGATATTGTGAATATTTTTGCCTATTCATATGGCTTCCCAAACTAAGGTGCCCTGGTTGTGAGTAAAATCTACAGGGTTTTACCTGTTTTTAAAGGATGTTTTGGTTTTATGAAAAAAAATAGTCCCAAGTGATCAATTTTATAAAAAATTTAATATTTTTTAAAATTTGGGGATTAGTCTTCATTGAGATCATAATAAAGTGCATTGGTCAATTTTGTTACGTAAAAAAATTATGATTAATATGCAATGTACATGTATGTGCTTACAACACTTTTGAAAAATTATCACCAAAGTTGTTTTGGCCTATATTGTGAGTAAAATATATTTGGTACTAGAAGTCCAGTTTTTCAGGTCATATTTTTCTAGTTTACTCATCTGATATAATATAATAATTTCATTATATACAACACTAAAAATATATTTAGTGAACCATAAATTTTACTAGCCAGCCAGGAACTTTTACTCGTATATATATATATATATATGTGTGTGTGTGTGTGTGTGTGTGTGTGTGTGTGTGTGTGTGTGTGTGTGTGTGTTCTTGTTAAAAAAAAATCTGTTGAATGAAATGAAATAAAACACATTATTTTTTTTAAGTTGACATTGTTTCAGTCCATTTAAAACAAGGTTATCAACTGTTGACTTTTTGTGCATTTTTAAATAAATCCGGGAGTGATTTTTTTCATATATGTCATATTTGTTCTCTAATATTGAGGCAAACTTAAACTCCGTTTTTGAATTTTTAACGCCAGTTTCTTTTCAACAAAATTTACATAACACAGTGTCTGCCCACAAGAATTGGAAATTTTATCTGTAAGTTAAAATCGAGAGTCAAACACCTGGGCCCGGCACCATAAAACCATTCTCAGACAAAAATTTTACTCAACTCTTATAATTTACTCAAAGTTCTTTATAGGTGTTTGTCCGACAATCGGGTGTTTGACTCTCGATTTTAATTTACAGATAAAATTTCCAATTCCGGCTGTGGTCTGCCTGCCCGCCCTCCTCATCGAACACTAGCCATGATTTGGTTCCAGTATTCCTGTAACCAAGATCGTTTAAACTTGCTAGTGTCCAATGAAGAGGTAGATGCTTCTGTTGAAATCGACACTGAAAAGAAAACGTCATTTTGTTCTGTTTGGAAAGTTTCAAGTCGAAAACATGACAGCGTACAACGTCCTGTTTTTATACAGTAATCAACGTGAGTTAGACGCTCTAGTTTGTCGAAACTGAATAGCCAAATTGGTTGTTGTAAAGTCCATAACAGATCATGATTTCGATAATGTAATTTCACAGTGAAAACGGACAAACTTTTGGTTTCCGGCTCAGGGAAAAACTGGTTGCAATATGGCGACTGAATTAGAATAAACACTCACCAAAACTTAAAAAATTTGCGAGTGATTTGGTCGCATTGTAGAGTGCTGTTAAGTCTTAACAATCTTGCTATTATACTGAATAGATTAAGCACAACAACAGAAAATGCAACTTATTTACTCTGGAAATAGTCATTTTTCGAGTGTTCCATTCCATCATGTTTCTGATAATATTATGTAATTTCAAATATAAAAGTAGGGCAGCATCACTTCCTGTTAAGCAGTTTATTGTATATAGATGACTTGGAGTATGGGTATCATGCAGTGAGTGCTACATGTACCGTAGATGCCAGATTTCAAAAGCAGTCAACAGAATACTGACAACACTTGTCATATTTGCAAGAAAGTACATTTATCTAAACTTTTTTCTTCATGGATGAACTGAAACAAGATATCACTGAATGTCATCAGTGTAAATATTACGAAATAGGAAGTGATCTTCTCGCAGATTAACTAAAACAAATTATCATTGAATGTCATCAATGTTAATACATGTACATGTATTATGAAATCAGAAATGACTTTGTCCAACTTTCTGTTGAAGTCTTGCAGATAAATATAAAACATGTTATATCACTGAATGTTATCAATTAAAATATTACAAAACAGGAAGTGATCTTCTCGCAGATGAGCTAAATCGGGTTATCACTGAACGTCTTCTATGTAAATATTATGAAATTGGAAATGACATTCGTTTGAAGTCATGTAATCTGATTACAACATATTTCGACAAAACTTAACGGAAGGGAACAACTGGGAAAGGGTCCATCGTAATCCCTTGACACAGAATAAAGCTCATTATATAGGTCAACTCAGGTGAAATTGTACAAATGTCTTGTCATCTACATTGTTTATTGAATTCACGTCAGACAATATGGTAAAGTGGAGTCAATCTCAACAGACCTTCATGTGACGGAGAAATGTGGTCTTAAAAACAGGATACTGTGAGGGGCATAGGTGTCTGTGACTGGGCACTCGATAGGATTTGGTTTCAGTTGTTTTCGTTTTTGACAAATGGCACCCCACCAACTTCGTCATGGTGTGATTGATTCTATATCTCCTGGTATAATTTATTGGGGTTGTAATTTCTAAAGGATGAGAGGGAGATTTGTATTGGGGTTTGGGTATATCAAACAAGGGAGCTCAGTTGGTAGTGGAAAGCCTGGGTTTAAATACCAATCTTCACATTTATTTTCTACTTCCGTTTCATTTACTTTTTCAACTTTTATACGACACATGTAGGCCCTGCTGTCTCTAAGATGACAGGCTAGCTTATGTGGAAATGTTGTCTAAAGACAACTTTAACAGTGTATACATGTTACTGTAAGTTGATATTAATGGTCTCTAAATACAATATTTACGGTAGCCTATGTTATTATAAGTTGTTATATGTGTCTCTCAAAAAATATTTATAAATGTAAAATGATATATAAATGAAATTAAGTGAGAAATGAATTCTTTTATTTCCCTTTTTTCACTATGTTCAAATGTAATTAACATCAAATCAGATATCAGTTTTAAGATAATTTATGTGTTTGTACATGTATGTGTGATTGATGGCAGTTGGTAAGCCGATAACCTGATGCTGACATCAGTAAGGTTATATATTACCGTAGAATTGCCGTAAAATGGTAACTATTAATACTAATTTGTTATTAGTTTTAGGTCATGAAAGTATTATGTACATGTATATCAACATCAGGAATTCTCATAATATTTTTGTTATATACCAGAGCCCAGCATCAGAAAACTTGAGAGTATTCTCAAGGCGGAGAATAATCTTAACTTTACTGCTCAACCAATCAGATTCCAGGATTAGCTGAAGTTGAATAAAATTCTCAGACTTGAGAGTAATATTCAAGTTTTTAAGGTGGTGGATCTAAATATTTTTCATTAGTGTTAAAAGTATGGATCTCAACAGGTCATCGTAATGACCATTAAAAATGTGTTTTTCTTTCTTGCATCAAGAATCTTCATAATTGTACATAGTATTAAAATAATATTTTCTTTAGATATATTTTAAATGTAAATAAATTTTTATGCCATGTTATTACTAAAAAAAACTTGTTAACTCATTGACCCTCTAAAGTCACATTTGGACCTGTCCATTTCAAAGAATGGTTAAGTCCACTGTCAGAATTCAGGGGTGTTTGATTTAGAATCAAATTTTATTATAATTTCACATGCAATATGAACTTGTTTACTCCAAAATTATGATAGTGGACCATACTATCTATTGGTTTGGGTGAGTCTAAATGAGACCACAGGGGATGATGAGGTAAAGTTTAATTGATCTCAATTGGTCCTTAGTACCGTTATTCTTATTAGTTATCTCCCTTTAACTACATTGATTGTGCTATATGAGATTGAAAACAAGAAATAAGCCATTTATGATTATTTCAAGGTCCCATAACTCTGCCAAATATTGATAGAGCTCTGATTTTATTGATATGAAGGGTGTTTACCATTGACACAGGGCACACCGGTACAAGCCCGTTTTTTTTTTTTCACTGTTCCAGAAGTCGAACATAAACAGGACTGACAAGTAAAAAGATTCATTTTTATTCTGAAAATTCATAATTTTTTGTTTCTGATTAGTTTTACAGCCATCATTTGAAACAATGAAAACTGTTGAATCATGGGAAGGTACTCAAATGCTAGTCAATGTGGAAAGGACACCTTACCTTTGGTGGTACTAACTGGTCTGTTCTTGTCAATGGTAAAGGCCCAAAGCTTCATACCAAATTGGTTAATTTTCAGAAAAGAAACTCAAGTTAATCAATTTAAACCAAAATAATGTTGCAAACAGATTGAATAAAATATATATACTGCCTGTCCTTGATTGACTTGTTTTTCGTCTTTGTTTAAGTATCGTTTTATGCCACACTTGTAAATTTTTTAGGCATTTGATGGCACCCCAGTTTTTAACGTTGGATGAGTGGCTCCAGTTACATATAATAGGGAAGAGAGAACTGGCCTTACGCAAGTAAACTGGCAGACTTTCTCACAAAATTAGCTGATCAACTGGTCAAATTGGTCTGATTAATGAAGTGGTCTCTTAAATCTGGACTTAAATATTTAAGTCTAAACCCCGCTGGAACCATAGCTGATTTTTTGTGCCATATAACCGGTGTTCTCTAGTGTGGATTAAAACACTACCCCATTCAAAAATATCCATATAACTTGAAATTTACATATAGGGTACCAGAACCACTACTGTAAACTTCAAATTTGTGTCGTAAAACACTATTAAAATTCAAGAGACTACTGTAAACTTCAAACTTTACATGTGGGGTACCAGAGCCACTACTGTAAACTTCAAACTTTACATGTGGGGTACCAGAACCACTACTGTAAACTTGAAACTTTACATGTGGGGTACCAGAACCACTACTGTAAACTTCAAACTTTACATGTGGGGTACCAGAGCCACTACTGTAAACTTCAAACTTTACATGTGGGGTACCAGAGCCACTACTGTAAACTTCAAACTTTACATGTGGGGTACCAGAGCCACTACTGTAAACTTCAAACTTTACATGTGGGGTACCAGAGCCACTACTGTAAACTTGGAAATTTATGTGTGGGGTACCAGAACCACTACTGTAAACTTGGAAATTTAAATGTGGGGTACCAGAGCCACTACTGTAAACTTTAAACTTTATTTACATGTGGGGTACCAGAGCCACTACTGTAAACTTCAAACTTTACATGTGGGGTACCAGAGCCACTACTGTTAACTTGAAAATTTACATGTGGGGTACCAGAACCACTACTGTAAACTTGGAAATTTATGTGTGGGGTACCAGAGCCACTACTGTAAACTTGGAAATTCTTGTGTTGGGTACCAGAACCACTACTGTAAACTTGAAAATTTACATGTGGGGTACCAGAATCACTACTGTGAGCTTGAAATTTATGCGTGGGATATCAAACACCAGAACCAGAGTTGTGCTAAGAATTATTGTTTCTTTCAGGATTGCTCACTGTAAGTTGTGACATTGCGTAAAAAAAACCAATGCATAGTGTTTGTATAAAAAATTATGGAATTAACAACACACAGAAATATCAAAGTTTACGGTAAATATTTACGATCTGATAATCTTTAAGCAAAGTATCAGAACAATTATATATATATATATATATATATATATATATAGAGAGAGAGAGAGAGAGACAGAGACAGAGTGAAAAAATGAGAGACAAAAAGTTAATATTATATTAATATGGAAAAGTTTTGTTATAATAGATGTGTTTTTATATCCAGACATGTGTAAAACACAATAAATACACATAAAATCTTGATTTCAAATGTTTTTATTTTCTATTCATGATCCCAGTATTGGACTAGGTTATTGCACATTCACATACACATTAATATACACATATATACGTATTCATACTGGTATATACAGTGGAATCTCGTTAAATTGAAATTGGATAATTTGAAATTCCGGTTATGTCAAAATTGAATGGCCGATTCCGATTTTTATGGATAGATAAATATATTAGTTAAAATTTCGGTTATCTTAAATTCTGGATATCTCAAAGTAATAGGGGTTGGCCCCATAAATTTCAAGATAACGAGATTCCACTGTAACCGAAATCACACTGCCAATCTCAATTACACACTACCAGTTTCATGTAAATGTCCTCGGTGCAAATACTTTTCTTGTAATTTGTGTCTTTTTGGTAAATTTTGAAATTACTGAAATTTACAATATATTTTAAGTTCAAACAGTCATTTTCTATACTTGTACTATCTAATGCACATTAATTCAAAAATAAAAAAAAATAAAAAAATAAAAATAAAAATTTTTAAAATGTTTCTCTGTTTTTATTTCTTATGACCTGTCTGACAAATCAAAACAAAAACAAACAATACAAAACACTTTGTGGGACTTCAAAACTCATGGGCAAGATTTCACTGAAAAATTTCTGCATTTTGCTTCAATGAATATTGATGGAATACCATACCATGATATGACTGAAGACATGTATGCATACAGTTTACACAGTTCGGAAAATAACCAAACTCCAAAAAGCTGAACTGACTGGATACATTGCTCTCATGTGCAGTAGCAATGTATATGAACATATACAATGAAACATGTCATGAGCGACCACGCCCGTGAAAGACCACCTGTCTTGAGAGACCAGATTCTAGACACCATTCAGTTAAATATCACTGAAAATAAAACCTCTTTTGAGAGACCACCTGACTTGAGAGACCACATTTCAGTGGCAGAAGGGGTGGTGTCTCTCTCAAGACAGGTTATACTGTAGTGAGGTATTGAGGATAACATTGGTTACATTGACTAATAACAGAAGCATGGGGGTAAAGTAAGAAATCTGATAACACATTTAAGCACTGGAATGTTCCATTTTAATCTCACAGCCATTCATCCATTATTTGATCTTGCTCGTCTTCGTCTACAAATGGTTTGTCCACACCCCTGTAAAAAAAAATAATTTCAAAAATAAACTTCTGTATTCGATTCATTAAGCACCCATCTTCCTATAAGCGCCCCTCCCCCTTTTTACAAACAACAGAGAATCTATTCTAGCTGGTTGACGAGGAGATATTGACCTGAAAAACCCTCAGTAACAGTTTATCTGTGGTCTCCAAGCAACAGAATTATATTGATAGTTGTCCTCAGTAATAACTACACCAACTTTACCATGTCATTAACTGTTTTACGTCAATTTGACTATTAATTGGTCCCACTAAGCCCCCACCCCTTTTTTCCTGATTTTTGTAGAGCCGTGGGCCCTTAATGGATCAAATACGGTATACATGTCAATTCAACCTTCTGTTTTAGGATGAACTAGTTATTTTTGAGTTCTCCTCAGTATTGTCTACAAAGTATGCTGTGGTATGGTAAGCAGTTGTGCTAATCTCTATATTTTTATGCTGAGGCTTGCTGTTCTGTTATATTAAATCTATCTAATGTGAATGGTAGCATAGGTAGTATGTTGCTTTTCTCGATTCCCTATATTGATGCCAAAGTAGTTTATCTAATCTAAATAACTAGATGATTACCTAAATCTACTTAACTTATCAACCCCTGAAAAACAATGGACTCTTCTGTAAATCAATGACTTAGACCAGTCCAAATATGTCTTTAGGGGTGAATGAGTTAATAATAATATAAAATAACGGAACGCATTGGAAAAATACTCTGAAGCTAAGGAACAATGGCAGTAAGTGAGATTATCTGTGGCATTTAGTGAGAGCATTGTGTCAGTAGTTATCTGTGGCAGTTAGTGAGAGCATTGTGTCAGTAGTTATCTGTAGCAGTTAAGTGAGAGCATTGTCAGTAGTTATATGGCAGACAGTTGGGACATTATCACAATTTCCCTGTGATGGTGGGGACACTGTCACAAGTTCCCTGTGACAGTAAATAGGGCACTGTCACACATTTCCTGTGAGTGGGGACTGTCTCAGATTCCTTAAAAAAATCAATGGGGATACTTGGGACAGTTAATAGGGAGAATATTACAAGTTCCCTGTGGCAGTCAGCAGATAAATCCCTGTGAGTCAGCGGGGACATTGTCACTGTTAAATATTCCCTGTGGCAGTCAGAAAATAAATCCCTGTGAGTCAGTGGGGACACTGTCACTGTCAAATGTTTTCTGTAGCAGTCAGTAGGGGCATTATCACAGGTTCCATGTAACAGTCAGTTGGAACACTGTCACAAGTTCCCTGTGACAGTCAGCAGAGTGCATTGCACTGAGAGTGGGGACACTGACCCTGTCAAAAGTTCCCTGTGGCAGTCAATGGGGACATTGCCACTGCATCATCACTAGTTACTTGTGGCAGCTAGTGAGTACATTGTCACAAGAACTGTCAGCAGAACAGCAGTACCTGTGACAGTTAATGAGTATACTGTCACTTGAGCTGCCAATGGTACAGTCAGTGACCACCTCAAGTACTGCAGCAGTTCATAATCTTCTCATAGATTAATTACAAAGTGGTAACATACCTGACCATAAAATCACCACAATAAATACATTCTGATGCCACTAAATCGTCCAATTCTGCCTGTAATTAAAATGGAAAATATTTACAGCTGAAAACCAACAATTTTGTTTTATTGAATGGTGTGGAGCCCTACATCTTCAAACTTCCTTAACTTATAATCCATATCGTTGATGTCCATTCAAACACTCTCAATCATAAAAATGATAAAAATGTACACCTACTCTAGAACTTGGGTATACATCAATACTCTCACCAATGAAATTGTACATTATTTTCAAAAGCCTTAAAATGCACAAACCAAATGCTATCTGTGTATATGCTTTGTAATATATAAATGGGAGAACATACTCACTTCCTGGATATACATCGGCACTCACCATTTGAAAATGTTTAATCTGAAGCCTGAATGTACGTCCAAACACTCTCTGTACTTTGTAGTATATAAATACTTTAATCTGGATATATATAAGCTTTCTCACTATTTAAAATCGTATTATATAAAGCCTGAATGAATGTCCAAACACTCTCTATACTTTGTAGCATATCAATGATAGAACACTCTCTCTGCCTAGATATATATCAGCTCTTACTCACTATTTAAAATCGTATTATATAAAGCCTGAATGAATGTCCAAACGCTCTCTATACTTTGTAGCATATCAATGATAGAACACTCTCTCTGCCTAGATATATATAAGCTTTCTCACTATTTAAAATCGTATTATATAAAGCCTGAATGCATGTCCAAACACTCTCTATACTTTGTAGCATATCAATGATAGAACACTCTCTCTGCCTAGATATATATCAGCTCTTACTCACTATTTAAAATTGTATTATCTAAAGCCTGAAAGTACGTCCAAACACTTCAATTCAAATGAGCTAAAAATCATAGCCTACCTACCTTGCCACATTTTTAAAGATCAGTTGTATGAGAACCAGAATTTTTTTTTTTAAAACTCGTAAGTAAATTACATAGATATATAGTGTCAATATACATTATTTCGTTGTTTACCTTGCAGTCCACCGATCTGAGATCTGCTGATGCATGACCACCTCGGCTTCCCATAGAAGATAAAGATCGACTGTCGTCATGTTCCGCTAACTTCCGCTGCAAGTCTTCAACTCTCTGTCGCTTTTTATTGGTTAAGTTTGGTACAACCTGTAGATAATATGCAAATTTGTTGAAACATTGACATCTTATATCTTTACCATTACACTAGAAATGCTTAAAGTCAAATTTGACTAAAATCAGGGGGATGTTTTACAATAAAAAAAAATTGTAAGCTCTAAGCTGTAATTCTTATGTTCATTAACAAATCTGGAGCTGCTTTAGAAATGAGTCGCCAGTCCTTCGAAGGTCACAAAATATACTCTAAGACTCATGACCTTTCGTAAAATGATGCCCAGATCAGCGATTTTTTTTGTTTTTGTTTTTTTTTAAGAAAAAGTTGAAAATATTTAAGCACCATGCAAGAGAATAAATAAACAACAGATCGCAGTATGTCACATGATTGACTCAGGTGACCTATATCTATGACGCGTAACTACCTCTGATATCAAACAGTCGTTGTGAAATTTGTGAAGACAAGGAAACAGGTAAAATGATCGGGTCATCAACGGAAAGCTGCACGCCGCACACTTGTCCTGTGCATTCACAAAGGCGAATCTGTAAAAACAAACATTATCATGAATTAGAGTGAATCTATAAAAACAAACATTATCATGAATTAGAGTGAATCTGTAAAAACAAACATTTATCCAGAATTAGAGTGAATCTATAAAAACAACCATTATCATGAATTAGAGTGAATCTGTAAAAACAAACATTTATCCAGAATTAGAGTGAATCTATAAAAACAAACATTAACATGAATTAGAGTGAATCTATAAAAACAAACATTATCATGAGTGAATCTATAAAAAAAACATTTATCCAGAATTAGAGTGAATCTATAAAAACAAACATTTATCCAGAATTAGAGTGAATCTATAAAAACAAACATTATCATGAATTAGAGTGAATCTATAAAAACAAACAAACATCATGAATTAGAGTGATCTGTAAAAACGAACATTTATCCAGAATTAGAGTGAATCTATAAAAACAAACATTAATCATCAATAAGAGTGATGTCAACAATTTGACCTTGTAATTTGATTTTGACTAGTGTTTCACGCCACACTCAACAATTTTTTCAGTTATATAGTGAAGGCCAGTTTTTTATTAGTGGAGGAGAGAACCCGGAAGAGACCATCTGCCTTCCACAAGTAAACTGGCAAACCTTCTCACAAAAATCAACTTAGGTTCCAACGGGACTTGAACCTGTGCTGACCAAAAGTGAGAGACTGCATGGTTCAAAGTGCAATGCTCTAACCACTTGGCCAGAGCCCCCCCCCCCCAATTTGACCTTGTAAGAACTTAGTAAATCAACATCTATAGTTAACATGGAAGAGATCCAATGGTGCAGAATATTTGTATATTACTGTTACACAATGAGTGATGTAAAAAACTTAACCACCACACAAAATTTAGGTAGACATTTTATTACTACAGTGAAACCTATCTTGAGAGACCATTCTTGTAAGCCCGCCTGTCTTGTGACATCACATTCTGAGAACCATTTAGTCAAATGATCCTTTAAATAAAACCTCTTTTAAGGGACCATCTTTGTTCCCCCCTATAAACCCCCATGAAACATTTTGAGAAAATTGCAACTAGAGTTATCAGAAAACAACATAGGTCGATGATGGCACTATTGTATAACAGATCCTAACATTATCAAAAAGGTCACAGTTCATGGTATACTCCATTTCACATGCCAAGGCAAGGCAGAGTAGCCTTTTGATCAAAATATGGATAATTTCACTCAGTTTTTGGTCATGACAAGCTGCATGGGAAAATGTTTTATTCCTCCCTGGATGCTCTCTTAAGTCTCAGTCACAGCCGGCCATACCTCCACTCTAAGGGGTATGTACGCCTAAAAACACCACAGAATGCACGGACCTCGCACAGCCATCTTGCAGAATTTCAAGCACACAGACTGCCCGTAAGCATGTACCAGGATGTTGAGCATGCCGAACAAACTCTGCAATTTCCACAAAACATACATCGTTATTAATCCCAACTTACGAATTAACTGCTACTTTTTTCTGTCCCTACGACCTCTATGACTCTCACCTAATGCAAAAAACGCAGAGGACACACAATTTAAAAACCTGTGCGTACAGTTGTGCTTAAGGCTTTATGTATGGAGACAAGTAGGAATGATTACTCCAGCCAGTGTAATTTTAATGTTATGTTTTATTACCTAAAATTTAAACTCGTCCAGGTCAAAAGGGTTCATAATACTCCATCTTGCCAAGTATATGGAGTTTACTATATCATATAACGGTACTGATCATCTGGATTGCAAGGTGAATAATCAAACCTTTACTCTTTATATTTCAAAAGAAATAGCCCAGGTTAATATTGGTGTCTGTCACTGGGGGTATGACATAACTGCATTCGCTCTCCAGAGATCATACAAAGACTCTATTATCATGATTGGGTTTGGTTCAAAAGTTACGTGAAAGATATAAATTTGTGGAGAAACTGAAAGAAAAATACATAGACAAAAAAAATTTTTTAGGGCATGAATTTTATAAAAGGGGACAGGTTTTATAAAAGGGGACAGGTTTTATAAAAGGACATAAATTTTAAACATTCAGTCAGTTTTTGTGTTTTAATAACTACACTCACTTGTTTCTAAAACTCTGAATCTCTTTTCTAATTTCTTCCGCGCTTTCTGTCGCCTCGTCCATTTCCTCTTTCAGCTGATCTATGTGTTGGTTATACTCCTGCAGTGATGTAATAATGGCTTCCTACAACAGTAAGATATCAGTCGGTCAGATGGATTAATGATAAAATGATAAACAGGTACAATATTTTACCTTTAGGCCTACACACCAAGTAACCAGAGAAAGTAATACAAGAGTTATCGCAGAACAACATAGATCGACAATCGCCCACATGCTTCCTCTGCATCAATACACACATGTGGACATATCAATCATTTTCACCAAAATATTTGGCAAACGTTAAAGTCTTACCTTGGACTATATTTCTTAGTGTGGATGCATCTACCGAAATACAGACACTTCACTACAAACAGGATGATGACCTACACCAAATATGGTGAGTGCAGTGGAGAAAATTAGGAAGATGGAGGGACACAACACAAAGCTATGAATAACCCATTTGTATTACAAACGTATTCATCTATTTTGCACTAATTGTGATTGAAGTAACAACCAGGCATGAAGACAGTTTCTCTGATTGGTCAGTTATGATGGTCATTATATGCACGAGAAGTTCGGACAGGTAGAAAGTGACCTTGTCATTCACACCTTTGCCACACACTAGTATAGATCTTGTCACATTCCACAGAAATTATAAAACTTTAAATATATTTACATCATTCTTCTTTATTTTCAGATTAGTATGAGAATGAATTTACTCAACTGATGACCCGTGACCTTACAGCATTCAGTTTGCTCTATGTACATCAATTTAGTTTTACTAATAAATCTTTATGCTACTTGAATGGCAAGAGGCGACTCCCAAAAATGGGGTTGTGTTTAGTTGATAAACATTTGATTGTTGTTTGAGCAGAGTGAATTAGACAAAAAATGTCATTTTGTATAAGTCTATAAATAGTAACAAACCTTGAAATGATCAATGGTAACAAAGTCTGGAAAGAAAGGTAAGATATCTTCTATTTTAAGTAGATCACAGTCGTGTAGGAACTCCATTGCTCTCTTTACATCTTTCTCTTCCTCTACAACATGCCTGGCTACAAAGGCGAAATGTACACTTGTCAATCAAACTTTACAGAAATTGATGATGCAATGTGACATGTTATCTGAAAGTTTGCATTAGATCAGTTATGAAGCATCTACTGTAGACCTGGACATTTTCGCTCTCGTTTAATTTTTGCCATTTTTGTGCTTAGATGAGAGGACAAATTTAAATTGAAATCGAAATTTTCAGGCTAAATTATTGAAGCACAGACATACATACCACTCTTGTCACTATGGTGATTTAGGGCAAATTTAAGACAGGGTTAATATGTTATCCATCGTAAATGAGTGAAAATAACCAAGGGCAAAAACATTCCAGGTATACAGTATTTAGCAAGGAAAAGTTTTGGGTTTGTTTTTCTGGTGCATTTTTTTTTTCTAGGTTCTATGCCACACTCAACAATTTTTTATGTCATACAGTGGTGTCCAATCTTTTTATGGTGACGGAGAAAACCTGGTCACAATGTATTAGGGAGAAGGCCTTTCACCCTCTGGACCAGCAAATCTCGCCTCGTAGCCTTGACTAGAGATGAAAGAATGTAATGGTTTAACTCATCAACCCCTAAAAAACAATGGACTCTTCTGTAAATCAAAAACTTAGTCCAGTCCAAATGTGTCTTTAGGGGTGAATGAGTAAAAGTGTAATGCTCCAGCAAGACATTTTTGAGAATTTTGACCCGAGACCTTCCGCTTGTGAGTCCATTTCTCTACCACTAAACCATTGCAAATTTCCATGACTTCCAAGGCAATAGATATGCCTAAATTGCATCCAACAATGGGTATAACTTCGAAACACCTTTTATAGGAAATATACCGTATAAGCAGAATTTTTATCAAGAATTCAATTTTGACATTATTAGTGAGAGCGTTGAGATCTTACTAACAAATCATTCCTTGTTTAACGTTTTGTTTGGAATCATAAAATCACCAAAATTACTTTTCACTAAAATTGTATATCGTTTTTTAAGGATAATACGCTAAATCTGCATCTCGCTAAAAATTCCACCTTTACGCTACTAACAAGGAAACTCAAACATGTTCCAAATAAACAATTATGTGGGGTTTTCTCCCAGCAATGTGACTAATTTTATCCAATCATTTCAACTGTGATAATAACTAGGTACGGTATGGTATTTAAATCACAAACCAGAGAGAGGCTGTCATACCTATTCTTAGCCATAGCTTCTTCCTAAGTTCTTCGTCATCGTCATCTGGTTTATCTGCCATTTGTTTGGCTAGTTCCACATCCACCTTAAAAGATAGCAACGAAAAATTGAAAAATTCTTAATGTTTAGACATTTTGTAAGTATTACGAGTGTTCAATGATATTACAAGAAAAATCTAGTTCTAGTTGTCATGTTTTATTGATAAATTATAAAAACTAATTTTACGGTTTTTATTTTGAATATTATGTGTCAAATAATTCTTGCAAATAATGTAATAGTTTAAATAACAAGCTAAAAATTTGAAATAAAAAAAACCTCACACATACACACTCATACATACATACATACACTCGTACATACTAAAAAATATATAAATCTTGTTTCTTTACTTACAATATATAAATCGTGTTTCTTTACTTACATCTAGAGCTAGATCAACTGCCTCTTCATACAAGCACATAAGTGAGTAGATGTGCACACACGCCCTCTTGTGGCCATGCTCTGCACATAATCGTAAGGCGTACTTCATGTCGTAACAGATGCTGTCGGGATCCTGTCCATGATAGATAAACAAACATATAACAGATCATTGTGATGAGTATTGTTTCTATATCATATATGATTTGTATTATATAGACTTAATGGTTTAACCCTTTCAACCCTACAGACCATAATAGACTTGTCTTAACAACAGAAAAAAGCATACCATCTAGATATTTAGGGGTGAAAGGGTTAAAGTAAAATACTTTAACCTCTCAGACACAGAGGCCCCAAAGCAATCTAAAAATGACAGATCAGCATAAATTACTTTCAAATATAAAATTATGCAGTCATATTTTCATGTTTATATTATTCTTTGAAGAAAAAAAAGATACTTCATGATTATTTCATCTTTTGTGTAGCAGACAGGGAAGGGGAGAGACAGAGAGACAGAGACAGAGAGACAGACAGAGACAGATGACAGATAGACAGAACGACAGACAGAGAGACAGATGAAAGATAGACAGAACAACAGAGAGACAGAGAGACAGACAGATGACAGAACAACAGACAGAGACAGAGAGAGAGACAGAGACAGATAGACAGACAGACAGACAGACAGACAGACAACGGACAGACAGACAACAGACAGACAGAAAGAGAGACAGACAACAGAGGGAGACAGACAGAGGGAAACAGAGGTGAAAGAGAGAGAACATGAACAATAATCTGTAGCTTTTCAAACACAGATCAGCTTCTTCAACCAGAGGACTGTCAAAAGCTACAATTTACACCACTGAGTAAGAAGACACATACCAATCCCTGCATCTGTAAGTAGGTCATCAGTTGTTTGTCCTTGATTTTAGCATATAACGACAGTAGATAGTTATGTATAGCCTGATCCTTGTTCTCCAGACTCTCAATACAAAATTCCAGGTATCGGATAGCCTCGTTTCCCTGATTGAAAGATAAAACAAAACATGTTGATTTTCATTAAAATTGTGAAGAACTGATTCATCAAAATTTAAACTCATGTCTTTGAATTCTACTTGATAACATAACTTGGCTGAATTTTTCATCCACTTTTTTAAATTGGGAAAATTTCACTAAGTTCTCGGTGTACTTGGCAAAACTAATCAATTCTTATGCTGACAGAAAAAGAAAAATGGGTTCAGTAGAACATTAATAAAAAAAAAAATCTTTTAACAGCCAGCGGTATTCGTGCCGCAACCAGTGCACTCAAAACACCAGTGGCCGGTATAAGTGCTGCGGAAGTTCTGATTGTTAACCATAGTAACAAAGAAGCCAATCAAAAGTCTTCTTTTATCAATGTATGGTCTCTTTTCAATGGATGTTGTGTCTGTTTTCATTTTGACACTGAAAAACTGTCTGCTTTTGGAATTTTGTAAGTATACAAAGGTAAGTTGACGATTTATTACTATAAAGTGATTTCACTTACATCAGATTCTGCGAGTCTAGACCGATAGACGGAAATGATTACAAAGATGAAAGTGATTTTGAACTTGAAACTGATGATGAAAAGTCTAAATCCAATTTGGAAAACCAACCTGTAGGTCAACCCTCATGATCATTGTCAGCCAGCCAAGGGACCGGGAGGGGTCGGGGGTGAAGTGGGCATGGCAGACGTAGATTCTATATGCAGTTGAGAAAATTATTATTGAAATAAAACATTGAAAGCAAGTCATGCTTTGATGGTTTTTTTTTATTCCTACCTTCAAAGAAACACGCATCTAACTTTATGAAAATATCATTTATACTGATAAAATTAAGGCTACAATGTTTTAAAATTTTATCGTATTTTGAGCCCAGGAGCTTAGTGTATATAGGCAACACATGGTGTAGAAAGATTTAAAAGAGATTTCTCAGATTTATTTCATTATTTTTTTGTGGAAAATGGCAATTCTCTAGAAACAGTCTTTCAAATTAGCATGCTTTTATAATCAAACAAAATAGTAACTAATTGTCAAACATTTTAAAAATTGTTAATGGAGATTACATATATAATATACAGTTCCCGAGGTGTAAAGTGGGTAGACTGAACATTTTTTTGCCAAACCTAAAAAAAACAAAATGTCTGCCAAAAGGAAGCAACAACAGAATATCACAAAAATACAAATATTATTACCTGTTCTCTATACTTGTTGTGATCATACTGAACCAGAGCAGGAATCAATCTCATTGGCTCGAGGTCTCTGTTCTTTGATATCCATAGTGACACTGTTTCCTTGGGAATATACTGCATCAACAGGGGAGAGAACTTGTAGATCAGCTCCACATCACTCTAAAAGTAGATACAGAAAACTGTAATTTGTTTCCTTAAAGCTAGTCTGGTTCAGACAAAACCAAATATCAAATCTACCACTAGACCATGGCAAGTGTGCTTGCTTGCTTGCTCTCTCTCTCTCTGTCTCTCTCTCTCTGTGAGTGTGTAATGTGTGTGTGGTCTGTTTGTGTGTGTGCATGTTTGTGTGTGTGTGTGTCTTTATATATACATGTTTTGCTGTTGCATGTCCCATCAAAAACCTTTTTCTCCTATAAGATATTACATCATCAATTTTAAGAAAAGTCCCAGAATTTATACATCAACTGATGATGATATCTTATTGACAGAAACGATCGTCTTGGGTATTTGTTTTGGCCTCTTTTGTAAAACTGTAGTAGCTTTGGTATTGTTAATAATATTTACTGTAAACATTCTGATAAAAGTCCTGTAGAGCGCCAACCATACATTGATACAGAATCTTGATTAATGTTTCATCTGTGACCTTCACCTTTATCACTTTCACACCAAGCACCTGGTTGTGAACATTTATTATCTGAGTTAATTAGCCTCATATCACATCTGGCAGAGATTTGATAAAAATAACATTCCATTTTACAATCAGTTCTTACTGACAGTTTAAAAGAAAATGTCAATGATGTTGTAGATGATAATATAGTATTTAAGTAAGATAAGAGGCTTAAAAAGACAATATCAAATAGTCGTATCAGGCAACAACACAATAAAAACAAGGTCCTGTTGCATTGGTTAAACTCCTGCTGTATTGGCTTAGCTCCCTTTGTATTGGCTTAGCTCCCATTGTATTGCCTTGGCTCATGTTGTATTGGCTTAGCTCCTGTTGTACTAGTTAGGTCCCATTGTACTGGCTTAGCTCTTGTTGTATTGGCTTAGCTCCCATTGTATTGCCTTCGCTCCCATTGTATTGGCTTAGCTCCTGTTGTATTGGCATAGCTCCTGTTGTACTGGCTTAGCTCCTGTTGTATTTGCTTAGCTCCTGTTGTGTTGGCTTAGCTCCCATTGTATAGGCTTAGATCCCACTGTATTGCCTTGACTTCTGTTGTATTGCCTTGGCCCATTGTATTGGCTTAGCTACTGTTGTATTGGCCTAGCATCTGTTGTATTGGCTTTGCTTCTGTTGGCTGGCTTTGCTCCCATTGTATAGGCTTAGCTCACATTGTATTGCCTTAACTCCTGTTGTATTGGCTTAGCTCCTGTTGTATTGGATTAGCTTCTGTTGTATTGGCTTAGCTTCTGTTGGCTGGCTTAGCTCCCATTGTATAGGCTTAGCTCACATTGTATTGTCTTGGCTCCTGTTGTATTGGCTTAGCTCCTGTTGTATTGGATTAGCTACTCAATGTATCAACTGAATTTAGCTTCTAAAATATGGCTGGCTTAGCTCCCATTGTATAAGCTTAGCTCACATTGTATTGCCTTAACTCCTGTTGTATTGGCTTAGCTCCTGTTATATTGGATTAGCTTCTGTTGTATTGGCTTAGCTTCTGTTGGCTGGCTTAGCTCCCATTGTATAGGCTTAGCTCACATTGTATTGCCTTGGCTCCTGTTGTATTGGCTTAGCTCCTGTTGTATTGGATTAGCTACTGTTGTATTGGCTTAGTTTCTGTTGTAGTGGTTTAACTCCTGTTGTATAAGTTAAACTCCTTTTGTATTGGTTACATTCCTGTTGTATTGGCTTAACTCCTGTTGTATTGGCTCCTGTTGTATGAACTCCTGGTGTATTGGCTTAGCTCCTCTAATGCATTGTCTTAACTCCTGTTGAATTGGCTTACATCAATAGCATATGTTTTAATGTATGGTTAAGTCAATTACCTGTTTCGATAAGACATCAAGTGCCCCTTTGTAATGATCATGTTGTATATGGTGGGTAATCACTTTCTCAAAATCTGTAACGAGAAACAAATTGTAACGTTTCATTCTCCATTGAACATGATGCCATCCTCACCAAAAAATTCTGCCTTATCTTCATTTTCAATAATTTTCAGGAATACTGCCAAATCCTGCGTCACAAAATCAATTGTGTCGTTACAAATTCAACAATTATGTTCATTGCTATAAGAGTGAAATATTTTATATGAAACATGAAACACAAATCAATCAACTGAATTATGATACATAAAATACCACAAAATGACATAGTCCTACCCTGCATAAGCACCGCAAAGAAGACCATGTCCTCCACATCACCATGGCTGGCGATCAGGTCATACACCACACTTGTGTTGTTGCTGATACACTCCTGAAATAGATGGAAGATGAGGTGATATGCCTATTTTTTGGTTGCTACTGACCTGGATTAATTTTCAGTTTCTGAACTTATGAGTACTTAATTTTGGTAACAACTGTAATTCCTTACATTTATGAGTACATATACTTATTTTTGTTAGCTACTGTATACCTTCAGTTTTTAAGTACTTATTTTCGGTAGTTATTGTATATCCTTCAGTTTGTGAGTACTTATTTTTGGTAGCTTCTATAGTTTCTTCAGCTTGTGAGTTCTTATTTTTGGTAGCCACTGTATATCCTTTACTGACCCTTAATTTCAATTCTATTCATTCATTGACAGAAAAACTTAAGTCCAAGAGATGCATCTGAGATTTACATGTTTATTTAAATTTTAAAAAAAAATATTTTTTTTCCTTCAAATTTTGTTACAGTTACTGATCTATCATACAAACCTTAATTTTTCCTTGTGCCAGAAACTGTCGGAATTCTTCCTGGACACTGTCATAATCCGGAGATCCATCTTGTCCCTGTTCCTTCATTTCTCCAAGTTGATTCAAATAGATTTCTATCAACCAGGTCACTAGCATTGTTATCTGTGTCTTGTCCTGTTGAAAAAAAGTACAGAACATCATAAATATCTTATAAACAACATCATAATTAACTTATAAACAACATCATATGTATCTTATAAACAACACAACAATTATCTTATAAACAACATCATAATTATCTTATAAACACCATAATCATATAAACAACACCATAATTATCTTATAAACACCATAATTATCTTATAAACAACACCATAATTATCTTACAAACAACACCATAATTATCATATAAACAACACCATAATTATCTTCCAAACAACACCATAAATATCTTAGACAACACCATAAATATCTTATAAACAACACTCATAATTATCTCATAAACAACACTCTAAATTATCTCATAAACAACACCATAATTATCTTACAGACAACATCATAATTATCTTACAAACAACACCATAATTATCTTATAAACAACAATTATCTTATAAACAACACCATATTTATTTTACAGACAACATCATAGTTATCTTACAAAATTTTAATGTAAAGACAACAAGAATATTTCCGTAACTTTTACTATGTAATATTACCTGTGCTCTTAAAGACAGAAGTTTCTTTTGTATAAAGGATTTCAGGGCATCCTTTCTGTCAAGTTTGATGAACTTCAGTGCGATTTCTTCAAATGAGTTTTGTGTCTGTGCATACATCATTGCGCTGTCCTGATATCTGTAAGAAACATGACAATCTTTATATATTAAAGTTAAATAAAGGGACAGAATAGCTGAGTTGGTAGGGCACGAGATCTTCAACCTGAAGGTTTCTGGTTCGATCCCGGTCATACCAGATTTTCAAAGGTTAGTTTTCATCTCCAGTTCACACAGCTTTATGCCTAGTTAGAGGGTAAATGGTCTAGGATGTGCAGTTTGATACCTTTGTCAGATTTTTCAGAAGTGAAGTGGCATTTAAAAGGCCACTGGAAATAGGGACCACTCAATATAGACACTAACATGCAGTACGTGCCAAGGGAGGTCACTCAAAGTGGACTACTAACACGACTATTAAAACCAACTATTTATATAAATGGAGTCATCAAAAAGGAACATCTAGTCCTTGCCAGCCGTGACTAGGGACGTCGGTTTGAGGCTTCACATGAAAGACTCATTACTTTCACTTTTTACGCTAAGCATATGAACAGAAACAACCATTTTAAAATCATTAACCCTTGAAAAAATTGGACTCTTCTGTAAATCAATTATTTAGACCAGTCCAAATGTGTCTCTAATGATGAATGAGTTAAATGACTTATCAATGATCCGAAACTGAGGATCAAACTCGGGACCTTCTGCGTGCAAGTCAAATACTCTAACATAAGACCGCTACAAGGATTTAGGCTGTAAAATGAACTGCAATCTTAAACATGTCCCTACATAAAGGAAAGGGAAAGTAGACTCAAAGGAACAGACTTGCAGTACTCTTTGTATAGTATGACTTCAGACTATAACAAAATGTAATCCTTACTACCCCACAAACCATTATGGACTGGTCTAAAACAATGGGAAGGAACATACTGTAAAGAAACTTGGAGATGAAAGGGTTCAGGCAAAAATATGATAAACACACAAAGAGTGCTTTGTTCTGGACATTTTGAGGGTCTTGTTTACTCACTTTCCATTTTCAAACAAATATTCGGCTTGCTTGGTTAGCACTCTGTCCATCTGGACAACATTTTCCTGAAAACAAAGAAATATAAAGATCAAATAAATACTCTTGTTGTTTTTATTATACAAACATGTTTACAATTTAAATTTTATGATTAATATGGCACTTACACTACCTGCTATTTTTTTCAACATCTGTAAAAGGACTATGCTTGGTAAGGAACAAATAGAATACCCGCCTCTATATTATAGCATAGATTTGGGTGTTTGGATAGCACAGTGGATATTGCACTCGCTTCTAACCAATGCGACCTGGGTTCGATCCTTGGATTGGACAGGGGAGTATGTGAGATGGAATGGTGGGGGCCAAGTCGGACACGTGGGTTTTATCTGGGCACTCCAGTTTCCTCCCTCAGCAAGAACCCCTGCACGACAACATCAGGGTTGACATACAATTGAGAAAATATTTATTTTAAGTGAACATAACGCATGTTTTGTTTTTAATTGTTGTAAAATATATAAAATTTAAACTTTAATTTGAATACACATTTTACAATATAGCATGGTTTGAATACACATTTTACAATATAGCATGGATTGAATACTTACTTTACAACAAGGCAAGGTTTGAATACTTACTTTACAATATTCCTTGGCAAGTTCAAATTCTTTCTTATCCAGATACATCTGCCATACATCTCTAAAGTAAACAGAAAAATTGAAGAATGAAGAAAAACAAATATCAACAGAACAAAAGTGTAAAATTTAAAAAAGAACTGTCAAAATTCAATAAAATTTCAACCGGAAATTTCTGGTCAATTGACTGAATTTTCATTTAAGTAAGTAACATATTACCCTATGAAAGAATGATTCAAAAATTGAACGAAGGAAACATTAATTCCTCATGATTCAAATACTGGACAAAAGAAAACCTTAATGCCTTACGATTCAACCACTGTAACAAGTAACTAGGATATTACCTGGATTCTCGGGTGACTTTGTATTTAAACACACTCTGTGGAGTGAATGCCCATATGCTTCCTTTGATTGGGTCTTTACATAGACCCAAAAGTTTCCCAAATCTCTGGAAAAAATGAAATAATTTACATTTACATGATTACTGACAACAACAATGTCTAAAATATTTTAATGTTTTATTGTTGTTTAACATCCTGCCAAGAATCTTTTGCTTACATGGCTATGGACCGACACAAAATCTGTGGGAGTTCTTTTACATGCTGTAGATGCTGTGATATTGGACCTCATTTTTCAGACTCATCTGAAGGACTGGTCACTTTCATTTCATTTGCCACGTTCTTAGTTAAGGAACAGTCACTACCATTTTTTTCTATAGTATTCACTATGACTCGATACTCAGATTCAAACCCATAATTATCTTAGTTAGTAATTTAAAATATTGAATAAATGTCAATATACCTTAAAACATACGTACGGTAAAATCAAACTTAGTAAGGAATTGTAAAACTAGATATGTCTGTCTCAATATTCAAAAAGACCTAGGATCTGATTGGTTGAGAAAGTAGACGAAAAGAATTCTCAAGGTCACACACCTTCAGCTAATACAGCAATCTGATTGGTCAAAAAGGAAAAACTATTCTGCATTATCAAAATTATTCTTATGTGGAGTCCAAGCACACAAAGAATTTAATCGTTTTCAGCAAATTTTATTTTTTTGCTATCAAGTTGTAAAGTTGCAAGAAATGTGTATACAGATTTGTAAAATGAAGTTGTATAGGTTATCAGAGGAATTATGACAAATCTTTACTGAGATTCCCAATCAGAAAGAGGGTAAAAACATCTAACTGACTGCGCCCAGAAATACTTACGTCTGCAAAAATGTCATCATAGATAAGCTGTTCATTTAATACACACATCACTTTTAACCTGAAAAAAATAAAATAAAAAAAATAATAATAAAAATAAAACTTTTAAAACTGCCATTCCAAAAACTTATGTCAAATAAATTTCTTTTAAAATAAATTTTCCAAACAGAATAAGAAAATATGTACAGGTACAAAATGGTGGCAGTATAACAAGAATATACTGTGCATCCAGTCTTTCGACCTGCGTATAAAAATTAAATTGTTATGGTTGAGATTTTTATATCCTACAACTTAACTTGCGATAGATTCTATTATTCTTCCTCATAGATATTTGTACAATTTTCTTTCCAGCATTGACAAAAATTTGGTGGTTGTAAACATTGTACAAGTTATGGATCTTACCTGTCTGGGAAAAGAAGTAACACGTGAAATTCCGTTAAAACCATGGATGTGGGGTTTGTTGATTTCTCGTCTCCATCTCTTGGATACCTATGTGCGTCATAAAAATATCAGTTGAAATATGAAAATAAACTGTAATAGAATGCATAACAGAACAAATATTGTAAATTGGGATATTTTGGCATTGCTAAAATTTGGCCACTTTGGTCATAAAATGAAGGGTTATTTTTTTACCAGTTTAATTTTGGTCATTTGTATTTATATCATTTTTAAATTTCAAATTGCATCAAATCTCAGTCTTGTTATAATGAACATTCCAGGTTGTTGAAATTTCCCTAGAGGGTAATCGACATTATAAGTATGGTTACAGAAAATAATTATGCACAGTTTTTCACAATGATTTCAGCTCGAAAAAGGATATAAATTATCTAGACTTCTCTGAGCAAGTATCAATGAGATATCCTGCTATCCTGCTAAGTAGATTGTAAACCAAGTATCGATATACCGGCCGTGATATGAGAATGAAATGCCTAAGATATAAAGTTATGAATGTAATTAAAAAAAGATCCATTTTTCTGGCCATCAAACATATACATATTTTGGACGGTTTAATTTTGGGCATTTTAACAGGGTGGCCAAACTGACCTATTGCCAAATGCCCGACACAGCACCTTTTGGCAAACTTTTCCATTATGACGTCACAATCAAATGGCCCGTCAAACATATGTGTGATTATGACATCACAATCGAATGACGTCAAAAACGCACATGGAGAGCCACGTGTCAGACATTGGCCAAAATTAAACAATGGTCAAAATTTCCCAAATAAATGGTAGCTAGAATAGCATAGTCTCATGAATGCCATCTATGTCCATGCTTCAATCATTCAGCATGAAAATTTCGTTTTCATTTTAAATTCGCCCTCTCATCTAAGGGCAAAAATGGCGAAAAATTAAACGGGAGTGAAAATTTCCAGGTATGCTGAATAACAGCATCTGACATGTATGCTACAATGTCTACTAAAGTTTAAATGAATTACAATATCTTCCACTTATCAACTGATGGAGGTCAAAACTTTAAAGATAATTTAAGATTGGCTTCTAGCTTTATTGTATACCTGGAATTTTTCGCCCTTTTACGACAGAAAACATAAAAGCCCATTCTTAAATTTGCCCTAAATCACCACCTCATGGATGGCATGTATGTCCTTGCTTCAAATATTTAGCTTTGAATGTTTTGCTTTCAATTTCGATTTGTCTTCTCTTAGGAAGAAAATTAAGTGCAAGGTAAAAAGTATATCATTTAACATGTTTAAGAAAAGATAAGAACCTGTTTTAAAACAAAAAACAAATATTGTCTCCAGCCGAAAACAATAAATGTCTGATAAGAGTCTCCAAAAAGCTGTCACAGATATAGAAGCACCACATACCTCATAAGTTTTGTGTTTGTTGTCACCGACTCGGGACCACACGCCCCCGTAACATCAACATCACCATAGTAAACACCCGGCCCTGGATAAAGACAAAAAGATAATAAACGATATAACACAGGCCTAACAGTGAGAAATCTAAAAATATTCTACTGCAGATTGACATAATCTGACTTCTACTTCAGCAATGTCTCAATTCAATTTCAAAATCCATATTTCTACTATGGCAAGATTTCATCATATCAAAAACAGCAGTTTCTCCATGAGCAAGATATATTTTTATTCTTATTTTTATATGTCAAGGTTGTTGACAAACAGTGTCAAGGTTATTTGGGAGCATTGTCAAGATTGTATGCAAGCACTGTCAAGGTTGTATGCTCGGACTGTCAAATTTTATATTCAAGTATTGTCAAGTTTGTACACAAGCATTACCAAGGTTTATGCTCACAATGTCAAGGTTGTATGCAAGCAATGTCAAGGATTTATGCAAGCATTATCAAAATTATATGTCAAGTTTGTATGCAACCCAAATGCCAAGGTTTGTGCACACACTCAAGATTGTATGCAAGTATTATCAAGGTTTTATGCTCGCACTGTCAACATTGTATGCAAGAACTGACTAATGTCATTGAAGATGACTAATAATTTTACAATTCAAAAGTACAAGCTGTGTTGCGTCCATAGCAAATTATACCTGTCATCCAAGAAAACGTCTTCGCTTGGCCTCTAAATCTGGGAAGGAAGAGTTTCAGTTCGCTGTATCCAAAATTTCCTGGTAATTCTAAGAACTGACCTGAAAAAGTATTATAAATTATAAAACATCATCTTTATGAGCTACTTGGAAATTTCAAGCAGTTACAGAGAGTCTTGAAAGAAATAAAAGGCCTCCCATTAAAGGGAAACAATGTCCAAGGTCTCCCATTTAGTGCCCCCCCCCCCTCCACCCCCTGACACACACACAATGTGAACTCAAACTCATGCTGACTAGAGGTGAGAGGCTTAATGATTTAATGTTTGATGCTCTAACTGCTCAGCCATGGAGGTCCCTTAAAATATGTAAAAAGGTCATGTGACAGACAAAACACATTTTGAAGTGAATTCATTTTTCATCAATAAAGTTTTGTTTGATTCTTCTATACTGTTCTTTCAATTTTGGGGAGAATACCTTTTATGGAGAATACCTTTTTTGGGGAATACCTGTTTTGGTGAATACTGTAAGTTGACAAAAAGATTACTTTTACCTGCACCACTCTCATAATGCTGAAATAACTGCTGGAACATTGGCGGCTCCGCCGACTTAGATACACTGCCGATAAACTGGTACATCCGCCTACAAATCGCAAGAGTAAAACGATTTACAGTTATGTCACTACACCACTAAATATAACCTAGTTTTAGGAGTCGATTACATCTGTACTAACAAAGAAATGCAAAAATAGAAGGGGTTTAAGGAACACTGTATCTTTGCACCAACAGGGATGGAAATCAGCACTGGTCTGCTGGACCCTGGCCAGTAAATAATGGGACAGGCCAGTACTTGTACCTGCCCTATTGTCAAGTAAAAGAAATAAAGATAGCGTGCAAGTGCTCTTTTCAATAATTATTACATGTATGTAAAATAATCTATCTCATGTTTGATACAAACTGAAAATATCCTGTATGCTAATTTGGAAAAAAACATTTTATTTAAGCCCTACCAAAAGACCTATGTCTTTCATGCAGAGTTCAAAGTCCCATAACTCAGGCAAATATTGGACTTGCTCTCTCAAATGCAGCAGCATGAGGCTTTGGTTAAATAGATACCCTAAATTCACTTTGATTTCAAGAAGTTAACTTTGGTAGAAACTTGCAAAGTGGATCCATCTTGTACATGACTTGCTCTATCTCAGCGAAATATCAAGATAATGTTTATTATTTGCACCATATCATAGTTTATTTTCTGTACTTCCAAAATACAGTCAACTTTGCCTATGAAGGCCACCCAAGGGAACAGGCAAAAGTAGCCATTAAAGACAGATGGCCGTAATCGGCCGTGTATAATCCGCATTTATGTATTATCCGCACCACCCATTTCAGCATCAGATCTCAGAAAAAAAAGGTGTTCGTGCTTGTAGGCCTAACCCGCATCTGGGTTTTATACATGGCCATTACTGGGGCATTAGTATGACCGAAAATCAACCTAATTTTAAATATTAATCCTAAGATTGGTTTTTCCCGTGAAGATTATCATAACCGAATAGTGAATAGAATCATGTGATGTGATAATCAAAATGTTACTACATCCGACAAGTTATGTGAATTAGACTATAACAGCCTTACCCTGGTGAAGTTAGACTATAACAGCCTTACCCTGGTGTAGTTAGACTATAACAGCCTTACCCTGGTGTAGTTAGACTATAACAGCCTTACCCTGGTGTAGTTAGACTATAACAGCCTTACCCTGGTGAAGTTAGACTATAACAGCCTTACCCTGGTGTAGTTAGACTATAACAGCCTTACCCTGGTGAAGTTAGACTATAGCAGCCTTACCCTGGTGTAGTTAGACTATAGCAGCCTTACCCTGGTGTAGTTAGACTATAACAGCCTTACCCTGGTGTAGTTAGACTATAACAGCCTTACCCTGGTGTAGTTAGACTATAACAGCCTTACCCTGGTGTAGTTAGACTATAACAGCCTTACCCTGGTGTAGTTAGACTATAACAGACTTACCCTGGTGTAGTTAGACTATAACAGCCTTACCCTGGTGTAGTTAGACTATAACAGCCTTACCCTGGTGTAGTCGCTAATATGAAGTATCTGTATTCAGTCATAGAATCTGTCGGCATTCGATCAAACTCCAAACCTGTCACGGGTACCGATTTGTCCTGGCCGAGGTTAAACAACTGAAACAATCATATAAAATAAACATACTATATACCAGAATACATTTGCTTCCATTTGATTTTCATCCTTAGATGAGAGGGCGAATATAATATTGAAGTGAAATGTTCAAGCTAAGTAACTCCACAGGTGAATGGAAGTTCTGGCAAAAAAGAGCGAAAAATAACAGTCAATTTACGATAAGCCGTCACCTTTAGATGGTCAGAAATTATGGCGGTATATCAAGTTTGGCGATTAATTGAACTCCAGCATCTTGAGAAAAATAGAGTTAGCGGTACTGTTCTGTGGTATCATAGAAAACAAGACAACAGTCCATATTCAGTAACTATAAACACATAAAGTCACGAATGTTAAAGAGAGGAAGTGAAAAAACATCTGGTACAAGGTTTTGTGATGTTTATATTTCACTCTGTTTCCTGGAGATTTTTGGATTATTAACAAACTTGTATTGCTTTGAACAACACAAAATAAAGTACACAACACTACACTGTACAAGAAACACTGATACACAATGGTACAAGTTCTTAAAAAATGTGTACATACATACATGCATATAAATAACAGAAATGCATGTCTGGCTTGTGTGTTGTGGTGTATGTATGTATGTCTGTGCATGTGTGTGTATGTGTTATGACATATGCGTGTTTGTGCATGTGTGTACGTGTTGTGGTGTATGCATGTTTGTGCATGTGTTGTAGTGTATGTTTGTGCATGTGTGTATATGTGTTTTGGTATATGCATGTTTGTGCATGTCTGTACATGTGTTGTGGTGTTTTTATTTTTGTGCATGTGTGTATGTGTTGTGGTGTATATGCATATGTATATATATATACATGTGTATGTGTGTGCTTATACCATGCTGTCTGCCACTCTGGCAGGTTGAACGAAACTTCTGTTTAAATTACAATAATTATAATGTTGATGATCAAGCACTAGGCAAGCCAAAACTGTTATTAATTTATAGCAATGGTCAATTTGTAAATAAAGGTAAATCAGACACATGTGTGAACTGGAGCTGTCTTGATACTGAACATTTATATGCCTGCCTCAACATAAGTTTTATTACATACACATGTACCTAATAAACTAATGTTAAAGATTCAGCAAGTTGACTGTTGAAAAACACCAGGTACCTAAATATAACTGACCTAGACTTTTGTTTAAATCTTTAAATTGGGCACTCCAAATACAGACATATTGTTGTATTGTTGTATGTCGATTTCCCAGGGTTCCGAATGTATTTTCATTTTTTGACAGTACGTTATAAAGTTTTCAAAAGGATTTATTCTAATCATTTTTTTTTTAATTCTGAGTTCAACCTGCATATCTGTGACACAAAATAAACTTAATTTGATGTAGAAAATAACTGCAGTCTATCAGGTTTAGTCAAACAAACCGTTACAAAGCTTCACCAAAAAAAAAACCCGAAGTGAGTACAGTATACCTGCTCATGCATATGTATGAGGCAGGCATAATTACGTAGCATTATTAAATGCATCTAATTACCAGAAGCATCTAATTGCCAGACACAATAATACATGTACATATGTTCTTTGTATATAATGCGGAACATTGTAGTTATGTATGTATCAATCTCTGTTTGTAATTTTTCCTATTTTGAAAGAAAGGTGAAACATCAAAACACTGTATTCTTAAAAAAAAAATCAATAACAATAACACATAAACAATAGCAAAACAATATTTGAACAAGAAAAACTTCGCTCTCGAGAGTTAAGTCATTCATAAAAAATACAAAGGCCCACAACTCTTGCATACATTGCTTGAATTTTGAATCTTGTTTTACTCAACACTCAACAATTTTTCCATCATATGGTGGCGACCAGTTTTTACTGGTGGAGGTGAGGACCCGGTCACAATGTACCCAGGAAGAGACCACCGACCTTCTGCAAATAAACTGTTGAACTTTCTCACAAAATCAGCTTAGGTTCAAGTGGGACTCAAACCTGCGCTGACTAGAAGTGAGATACTTCATGGTTCAAAGCACGGTGCTCTAACCACTCAGCCATGGGAGGTCCCAATTGCTGGATGATGACTATAATAATTAAAGAAGTTGATACAAAGCATGATACCAAATTGACGGTCAAACAGACAAGTGGACATACAGACTGACCAAGAACATTACCCCCCACCTTCCTCCCCATCTTTAAATTCAAAAACATAAAAAGAACCACAACATTTTTTCTTGGCAAAATGAAAATAAAATTTGTGCAAGAGACATTCTCTTAAACTAAACTTTAACACGCAACTAAATCCATATGCATGTACATTATCACAGTAAGCCAATCGTTAGCTGCCTGACAATGACCACCTACCTCATCAGACTTGGACAGCAGTTTAAACTAAATGGCAAAGCTCGTGTTATAAATATTGTAATAAAAAAATCATTTGCTTTTGTTCCCCCCCCAAATAAGCCAATAATTTTAAATGATTTTTACATGATAAGTACACAATGTCCGTGGCAGTGTTTTAAAATTTTAATACAACCTGTCAAAAGACGAAACAAATGTCGGGTGAAATATTAACAGACAGACAGACGAATATTTAAAAAACTAATATCTATTTCATTTAACTATTTATCAGTTTGTTTGACTTAAAACTGACAACTTCAAAATCTTTGCTACAATCCCATAATTCCCTGTTATGGCAACATTTTATGTGTTGATTTTGTGTCCTTAACTCTCTGCCTTATAGCCGAATTTGTTACTTTGATACCCTACCCCTCCTTGATATCAGAAAAATGCAACATATCTGTATATGATTCTGTGACAAATTTTATCAGTTTTATCAGTATTATATCAGTTTGATCTGTCTCACCTGTTTAAGGTATTGGTCCAAACTTCCTTGGAAAAATCTACTGTCACTACTGTCTGTTAATTCTGTCTCAAATATCAATCCTAAAATCAGAAAAATAAATAGTTTTGGTATATTATTGATGATAAAAGAAAAAGAAAATGAAAGAGCAAATAAGAAGAGAAATAAAAAGAGCAATGAAGAGAGAAAAAGACAGGAAAATAGATAAGTGATAAGATAGAGATTAAGATATGTGGCTACATAGCTGGGTAGATAGACAGACAGACAAAAATACAAAGATAGATGGCTAGATAGATATATACATGTAGAGAGAGAGAGAGAGAGAGAGAGGAGAGAGAAACAGCAGGAAACAGAAGGAGAAACAGGGACAGACAAAGTCAGTTAGAGAGAGAGAAAGAGAGAGAGACAGAGAGAGACAGTCAGAGAGGGAGACACAAAGACGGAGAAATGGGGCAGCGGGAGAGAGAGAGAGAGAAATGGAGAGGGAGAAATGAGGACAGAGGGACAGACAGACAAAAAGAGACAGAAACAGAGAAATATTCAATTCAAACACTTACCTTTACTGGTTCCCAGTAAAATAGCACCTGTTGTATTCTCATTAGCGTTTTGTAAATTCCATCCGACAGATTCAATATGATGACCCTACAATGTAATATTGTTTGTCATTTAACATTTAACTCACGACCTCATGACCAAGAGTCGAGCGTGCTACTGACTGAGCCAAGCCGACTCAAAATGATTAAGGATCATGGTTAAAGATGTGAATATGACACAAAACCAGACAAAAACATTATGCCCTTAATTTTGATGCAGATCATTTCACAGATTGTTGCATGGTGGGGTGTAAATTCTATCTAAGCTATTAATGCTTTTCACAGTATTGTTATAAACATATGACGAAAAGCCAGACAAATTGAATAAAGTCTGTAAGTATTTTATGAAAATTTGTCAGTATTATGGCTTTCTGTTATTAAAACACTGGCATCCACTATATAACTGAAAATTTGTTAAATGTGGCATAAAACACCATTCAAATAAATGAAAAATGACACTCACAAAGCATCTTGGAAAGCATAGTTCTCTATCACCTCATGCGTCTTAACTGCTGTGGAACTTTTTTTAAAACAACGCAGATTATGAAATGATATCACTACCTTTTTTTAGTCAATTGAAGCATTTCATTGATAGAAAAATAAAATTGATAAAATTTTATAAAAATTCTGTGAGCAGAGCATGTGAAAGATGTCAGGGATAGATTAACTATGTATACCTTCAGCTTGCCGACTGTCCTGGGTTTTTTGGAGCTTCTGGACAGGTAAAAATTTTCTGTGGACTCCATACATGCTATAAGATGTTTACCTGTGGGATCCAGGAAAATTTTGTGTACTTTGTCATCTATTGCCTTCGGTAACTCTACCTCTATAACAATAAAAAAGTTGCATGGACAAATCTTCACGACCTGAGTTTGTAATGTTCGATTCAGATTATGAAATGATATCAATTTGCTACCTTTTTTATGACAAAACTCATGGATAAACAAGGCAAATTCAAGTAACAGTCCCCTACCGGGGTATCTAGTAAAAATTATAGACACAATGAAATGAAAATAAACAAAGTCATGAAAAAATACAATTAATATTCTCAGAGAGAGGTATTTATGAGAATTTCAGAGCAGAGTAGATCACAGGCAGACAGACAGACAGACACAAAGTACAGAGAGATACAAAGTACAGAGAGAGAGAGAATTACGAAAAAGATCGTATGGTTTTTTTTTTATTAAGTAATCATTATATCACCAGGACCTATATTGTCATTATCTTTGCTATACTTACCATCTGGTTGGTCAGGATGTTCTAGGTCAAGGCGTAGTAATATGTAAATAAAGTCATTGCAAATATTTTGTAGGAAGTTATGTTTTGTACACACATCTACTAAATGTGATAGACAGACAGGTGACAAAAAAAGTGATTGGGTCAGGTGGTCTGTAAGTTAAGAACAAATACATATGAGACTCAAAGGTTCTCCTTCACTTCCGGGAAACTTTTTTAAAAAATTTCCAATTTTGCTGAGTGTGGAACGTAGAACTACAACTTGATCTAAACAGAAATGAACCTGTGACAATCTACAAGCGATTAGAAAAGGTTGCATGGACACCCGTAATTCTTCAAATGGGTCATATCGACCATGAGTTTGTAATGTTCGATTCACATAAGATGACGGGGCCGTGTAACCTTGCGATTATCATACGTATGATTCTACTCACTTTCTGGTTATGACAAACTTCATGGATAAAAAAGATTTACTCCTCACTACTCACTAGATACTCAGAAGTAATCTTGTCAGTGTAACTGTAATGTCATTTTACTTTATTAACTAAAATTTAAACTCGTCCAGGTCAAGGAAGGCTTCACAAAACTCCACCCTGACAGGTTATAAGATTTTACTAATTTAACACCAAGACAAGTTACAGGAACTTGTAATGCTAATTTTTGTTCCAACATAAAAGAAACATGTTTCAGAGAGTTTTAGATATTAACAGTGTAAGTTTTTCTAATCCAATTTCACGAATAAATTATATAATGAAAGAATTATTTGTATCTTACTTGAAATTGACTTTCTTTTTGCTAAATATAGGAACATCTGCATCAATTCTGGCATCAATATATCCAGGGCCAATCTGGAAAACAAAATGAAACATCTTTCAGTCAGAAAAATGTACAAATAATATGAAAAAATTATAAGTAATTTTGTTGTTTTTGTTAAGATACGTGTACAGTAAAACTTGTATATAAAGACCCTCTTATGGACACAACAAAAGCAGTCTTTACAGGGAGGTGGTCTTTATACAGAGGTTGATTTGTACACAATTACTGTAATCGATTGCAGTGTATACAGTATACATGTATTTTCAAGATAAATAAAGATTTTAAAAGATACATTGTAGATATAGAGCTGGGTACCTCTTCATGTCCACTCAGTCACAAACATTGATTGTACTGTAAGAACTTGAAATGGGCTTCCATGGCTAAATGTTTAGAGCATTGCATTTGAGAGCACAATGCCTCTCACCTTTTTAGTCAGCTTGGACTTAAGCCCTTAAGGAACATACAGTTACATATAAGCTGAATGTGTGTGGTAGTTTGCCAGTTTACCCGAGTCTTTAACCAAGATAAAAATGTACACTGCACCTAGTCAAAAAGAATATCAAAACAAAGATGCAGTTTACAAAACCCACCAGGTCATACAGTAAAACCTGTCTTGAAAAACCACCTGTCTTCTAAGACCACATGCTGAAAACCACTTGGTTAACTCATCAACCCCTGAAAATAATGGACTCTACTACAAACCAATGACACCAACCAGTCCAAATGTGTCTTTAGGGGTGTATGAACTAAATAATCTTCTAGATAAAACCTCTTTAGAGTATTCACCTGTCTTGACAGACCACATTTCAGAGGTAGATGTGGTGGTCTCTCAAGAGAGGTTCCACTGTATTAATAAAAATGTCTGGAGGCAAAACAACAATAAGAACAAAACACACAATTTATCCATACTTACCGGCCCTTGCATTGGAGTAACATGAGATACAGAGGCAGCTCTAGCAGATTCCTCTTCATATTGATCCAAAATAGAGGCCATTATGTTGACTACAAAATGTGGTTAAAAGTAAACATAAATACAGGTGTAAATTAAATGAAGTATTCATACATGAACATGTACATAACAATACATAAGTATATTAAATATCAGCCTCTGTAAGAAACAAGTTTGAATATAACAACAAATTTAAGATACATTTTGTACATTAAAGAGAGAGAGAGAGAGAGAGAGAGAGAGAGACAGAGACAGAGAGAGACAGAGAGAGAGACAGAGACAGAGAGAGATAGAGAAGAGAGAGAGAAACAGAGAGAGACAATTAAAGTCTGAGAGTGGGAGAGAGAGAGAGAGAGAGAGAGAGAGAGAGAGAGAGAGAGAGAGAGAGAGAGAGAGAGAGAGAGAGAGAGAGAGAGAGAGAGAGAGAGAGAGAGAGAGAGAGAGAGAGAGAGAGAGAGAGAGAGAGAGAGAAAGAGATAGGTAGACACATATGTTCTGAATGATATCATTTTGTGGGACAGGTGTTTCCCCTATGAGACCAGACAGAATCTTGAAGAATGTTTTCCCCGTATTTGTAAAACTAGGGGCTGTGATAACTTTCAAGGTACTGCATTGCCTTTATAGTTCACATCACAGCAGTACAACAACATAAACATCAAAGACATTAATATCAAAAGGCGATCTAGAAATGACAAACTTCAATGTTGTGGGTATCCAGTAGGTTTAGTGTACATGTATGTTTTGTTGAGTTTAACAGTACCATAACCCATCAACCCCTGCAGTCACATTTAGGCTCACCCAGATCAATAAAAAGTAACATTATGGATATGGTCTACTGTCATAATTCAGGAGTGAAACAAGTGCATATTAATTGCATGTAAAATTATTATAAAATATGGATTCTAAATCATACACCCCTGAATTTTCTGACAGTGGAATAACCATTCTTTGAAATGGGCTAGTCCAAGTGTGACTTTAGGGGTTGATGAGTTAAACATGATCTAATCTTCAATAATTAGAACATTATTTCAAAATTTTGTCTATAAAGCAAATTATATCACAGTATTTTTTTACCTGCTTACATACAACTGTCAATTGTACTTTTGGAAAATGACAATCAGAAATGAATTTATAATTTAAAATTTAAGTACACCGAGGTCAAGAAAGATAACAAAAGTTGCGTATTTGTTGATCATCATTTAGTTCATAAAGACACATCTACCATTATCTAATCTTCCAACAGGTCTGGCACTGATACTGGTCAAGCATTGTTATACCTTTACTTTTATTCTCTATACTCTCCTATAATGAAAAAAGTCAAGAATTTTAGATGTTTGCCTCACAAAAATGTTGACTGGCTTTGCGTGAAATGTTGGCCACTCAGAGCTCATTACTAATTGGTACTTCCCGGCCATTTCTCCTCTATTTCAGCCATTAAGCAATTGTGAAAGCCTATGGATGATTCTTTACATAAAAATCAATGATAGAAGAGTATAGAAAACAAAAACAAAAGGTATATAATGAAACATTTGTTGACAAAGTTTTCGGTCAATGTGTGTTAATGTCAAACCCTCGAACCAAACTGTTGCATTCGGCCTCAGGTAACAGTTTGGTCCTCTGGTTTGACATAACACATGTTGACCTCACACCCAGTCAACAAATGTATAATGTTACATACACTTTATCTGTGTTGGATTTTGTTTTGGTCAAAATTCTGGAATTTATCAGGAGTGATCAGTTTCCTTATGAATTTTCAATACGTCATAAATTTTAGACATACAATTTTAATTGGGTTTTCTGAAAGAAAATACAAATGTCATAATGTTTATGGACGCAAATGAAAGTGATAGAAATACGTTTGTCAGTCTGGATAGGGTACTATGAGTATCATAGACTCAGACTGATAATTTCATATGCCTCCGATTTTACCCAGAAATTAAGACTGATGTTGATAACACGATGATTGGATACGCCCATTTTCTGTCAGTTTTACCTGTTGCCAATGATCTTTCGCTTAGACAGACTAACAGTTATGCACACTATAATCTTTTCAAATCTCTGTAGTAATCTAGACGGAGGAAAACTATTTTTTGTAAGAAATTAACACTGTGATGCTTTTCTCGGTCCAAATTTTCATGGAAGCTGCCATTTTGAAGTCAAGATCTCGTGACTGCTTCATCGGTGTCACTCGAGTGCTTTAAAAGTGGAAAGAAATCTTAGGTTTGATTTTCGACTCATAGGCCATACATTTGAAATTTGCGGGAATGACATTTGAAGAACTGTTAGGAGTGATTCAGAACATCTACATATGTATCCATACGCCTGAAAATACACTAATGTCCTGGGAGAGAAGTTGTAGATAAACGTTGTTGAAACACCAGAAAAGTTTGGCAACAACATGGAAGTTAGAGTTATCTCCCGTAGAACACTGAAATCTGTAGGAAGTCTAGATATGTATTCCTCTGCCACACAAGATGTGTAAAAAATGTTATTCCTAAACAAAATTGGCAAATATTCTATTTATTACATTTTCATTAAAAAATTCTCATAAAACATGAAAAAGTAGATCTAGTCAAAAAAATTTAAAAGTATTTTTTTGATTGGCAGTGGTAAGTGGTAAAATTCATGTTGCCAAAAATAAAAAAATAAAAATTGGTTGATGCCAACTGACCAACCCACCTGAAAAGCCTCAACCTATATTTTTCTAGGCAGATTTTGCCCTCTTATATTTTTTCTTATAAAAATTTGAAAATTTGTCTAATTTACAAATCAAAATTAAGAAAATTAAAAAAAGATACCTACTGACTGATACACATCTAAAATTACCAGTCTGGGCACACAAAAAATTTTTTTTACTGAGGACCTCAGTAAATCTACTTGTGTGATATGGTCTGGAAAAAGTCAACAATGTATTACATGTAGTTTAGACCCTCAAAAGTCTGCCATTGTCTTCAGGACCCCCTTTGATTTAATTGTATTTCATGTATGTACAAAACCAGAATTATTATCTTTTTTCCTCAAAATGTTCAAGAAAAATTCCCCAGTTTGATCTTCCATGATATTAATTATTATTATTGTTTGACATCAGTAGAGATTTTTATCGCCACATTTACAAAGGTCCCTTGTCTTCAAAATGAGGATTCAAAAAGGTATGGCGTCATGCTATAAGTTTATAAACAATCATCATTTTTCAGTTACTTTCTAGATAAAACAAAGTTTTTTGAACGATTTTCAGTGACTTCATTTTTAAGTCTATTTTCTTAATTTTTTTATCAATCATACCTAAAATCTAGAATGCACATGTGGTGCTTGATTATTTTTCTCACACATTGAAAACTTGAGATCCTGTTTGATTACAAACCTATTTTAGTTACCGCAATTCATTCATCTTTTTTCACTCACCATCCGCAAATAAATATAAACTCGTATTATTTCACACATATATAAATATAAACCTGCATTACATACCTATATATTTATTTCCTTTCAAACAAATTTGGTAAGATTTATATGTAACTGATATCAAATTTTAACAATGAAAAGTATCAACACAAAAATCTCCTTTACAAACAATGCAGATGACATGTTTTAGGATACAAAGTGTTCCGGATCAGCATTTCCGGATAGAATTTTGCACTGCTGATAAAAAACGAGATCAGTCTATCTCAAGTGCGAGAATAATCAGTGATTGTCACAGAATTGCTAAGAGGTTTTGGCAGGATTGTCAACTGTCAAATAAATACAAGAGTAGTTTTCACTGTACACATATCTATTAACCACATTTAGTTACAAAGTTCCATCATTCCAGAATATTTTGGACAGTTCGCTACACACATGGCACTTGTTGTCATCCATAGTAGGTTGTCACTCACAATGATCAAAAACTGTAGGTTATAGCACTAATAGGGTATCACGGTATCACTGAATGCACTACGGAAAACATCAGTATATAGCACCAAATAGGATCTACAAATATATATATATATATATATATATATATATATATATTATATATATATATATATATATATATATATTGAATAACAAAACACAGTATTATAAACTCGATGTGCACTATGTATTTCACATTTCGGACACTCCAATATACTGAAACAAATATGAAGATATACGGTATTACAATATCGTATGAAGATATACGGTACGGTATTGCAATATATGTTTTACACTCCACTGCATTGTTCGCAGAATACATTACACAACTTATAGTTGAACGAATACACACCGTACACTTTAATAACACAATTATATATACATGTACTACTATTACTACCTTTACTACTTTTACACCATTTACTTTTACATCATTACATCATTACATATCTTAATTTGTCTCAATAATACACTCACAATGTTGTACACACTATATGAAAAGTCGATCAATATAAAACGTAAGTAATAACAATAATATTAGAGATTGGTTACTGTAGAAAGTTCAAGTAAGGATGAAATATACCAGTAATGCCGATTTACCCAGAAGTGAATATTACAGTGCTGTCCGTAGCTGTGTACTAAAAAGATTCTATATCAACATTTTACAAAATGCAAATACACAAAGCTATCTGTACATGCTCAATGCAAAGTCCGTACTCTCTGAAAGCTATCAAATAACTGGCCTTATATACACCAAAACCACACATATACAGGTATATTGCACAAACTTTTACAAGAACAGTTGCAAGCAAAACTTGCTGACTGGTAAAAATACTAGACTACGGGGTACAACACAGGTAGATTTACAAAAGTACAAATGCACTAAAATGTCCAGGTAAAATATACGGAAAACAATTCCAGTCGTCCGTCGATCAACTATGAAACACAAAAGTATGACGAGCCATAAGTATCATAAAGTAAATGAGTGATGTATGAGAAGAAACTATATATGGATTAATGAAACTTGAAACAAAATGGTAAAAAACATACCAAGGAGAATAATTTAAAAAAAAAGAAGACAATTTTACATAGAAAGTAGTGAAAAACTTATATCACTGTTCTGTATATAACAATATGATATGGATTTTCATAAAATTAGTGAAGTACTGGTAAGGAAAATATACATGTGATCATATAGTTGTTGTTGTTTAACATCCCACTCAAGAATCTTTCACTCATATGGAAACGTCACCAAATGCTGGTGATGGGCTCAAATTTTGGCCTATGCTGGACACTTATGACCATTGAACAGTACAGGTTCTTTAACATGCCGACACCTACTGTGACACAGGAGCTCAGTTTTTTTTACATGTGATCATATTCAATGTACTTATATTTTTGTCGGTTTGAAAAATGGCTGTAAATCTGATGTGAAAATTGGTGATCTGTAAAATGATGGCAGAGTCAATTCCAAGTAGAAGATCATACCTAGGACTTTAACTCCTTCACCCCTAAAGACACATTTGGACTAGTCTAAGTCATCAATTTACAGAAGAGTCCAATGTTTTTCAGGGGTTGATGGGTTAAAATAAAAAAAAGTAAGTGATCTGTTGGATAAGAATTCAAACTTAGGTCCTGTATCATGACAGGCATGGCACGTTAAAGAACCCTCCGTGCATTACTGTCATTAGTTGGTTCATACTAATCATAGGTTAAAATTAGTGTTACCTTTCATTACTGTTGAAATAGAATATCAGTATATTATCCTAAACAATGTCCCCAACTTTTCTATTCCTGTGGATTTTCTTTGTAGATATCGGCTGCCAGGATGTTTTAGGATTTTGGGAAAATAAAATGGAGACTGGCTTTCATGTTCCGAAACTTTCATGTTGGTGTTTAGAAATCTGGTATCACAAGTCTGTTTATGGGTGCAGTCAAACTTGTCTATAAAGGCCACTCAAAGGAACAGGCAGAAGTAGCTGTTATAGAAGGGTGGCCGTTATTTATAAAGAGATTTATTGATTATATAAAAGTTTTCAAAGGTTGTGTTTGAATGGCCTTTATAGGCAGGTGCCCTTTATGCAGAGGTGGCCTTTAATGCAAGTTTGACTGTAGTTCTAAGCCATTCTTATTTTTCTGCCACTTTTTGGTTTCCTAACCTTTTTCGTGATGCTTAAATCCCCCTCCACCATCCTGAAAATATTCATTTTCAATGATATTTCACAGTTTAACCCATCAATCACTAAAATACAATGGACTCTTCTGAATTCAGTTGTGTATATAGGGATGAATGAGTTTAACATTTTTCAGTAAGGCCATCATTAAATTATCATTTGTCTGGTGTATCTTGACCAGACAGTAGTTAAATTAGAAGTGGGTCAGTGGGCACTACTACAGTTTTTTTTATGCGCCTGGCCTGAAAGGTCCACTGGCGGCATATAGTGTTTGGATCGTCTGTCTGTCTGTTCGTAATTATGTCCCGCTTACATTTAAAGTTTGGCACGGGGGCAATGTGTTTCACAAACACATCTTGTTTAATTTTATTTTTCAATTTGTTGTGTAAATTAGACAAAAATTTCAGATATTTGATAAGAAAAAAATCAAGCAGGCAAAAGGTCTTTTAAGGTGAGATAATCGCCTCACATCAAAATAATTTTTTTCTTCTATTTTTGGCTTAAAATTATGATTTAAGAATTATAATTCCGTGTCAGCATATGCAGTAGATCCATTTTGAGAAACATCATGACCCTAATATAGAACATCTCTGCAACCCTTCATTTTCATTTTGTGGAATCCCTGGAAGTACAATGTACTGTGATGGGATATTCGTGAGTTTTCAATAGTCATTTTGGATCCAGTTACAGGAGCCATTCCTAATGTAAAATATTGCAAACTTGGCAATATCTTCCTAATTTTCTGCTACAAAATTCCCAACCAATTTTCTACTACAAAATTCCCAACCAATTTTCTACTACAAAATTTCCAACCAATTTTCTACTACATAATTCCCAATCAGTTTTCTGCCACAAAATTCTCAATCAGTTTTCTGCCACAAAATTCTCAATCAGTTTTCTGCCACAAAATTCTCAATTTTCTGACCCCAAATTCCTAATTTTGTTCTCTCAAGTTTTATTAGCTCACCTGGTCCGAAGGTTCATCATCCATCTGTTAACTTTTGCAGTTAAACATCTTCTTCTCAAGAACCAGTGGGCCAATTTTGACCAAACTTGACATGTGGTATCCCCATGTGAAGCTGCATAAAGTTTGTGAATGAAAAAGAGATAGGACCAATAGGGGCCCGAAAAGGGGCCTAAAAGGACCAAAACTTGGTAGATCTTTAAAAGTCTTCTTCTCATGAACCAATGATCAGATGAGATTCAAATTTTGTATGCATGGTTGGTAAGTCAATATCTACAAAGTTTGCGAAAAAAAATGAAATCTGTCCATAAATGATCCACTGAGGGGGGGGGGAGCGCTTCAGTAACACAGGGTATATTTGTATTACAAATTGTTTAATAACTCAAAACTGATAGATTTTTTGTATACAAAGATATATGAGAAAGTTGTTAGGAATTATCTGAGGATCATTTTGACAAAATTTCAAGGTCATGGGGTAAAGGTGAAGGTCACAGGCACGTAAGTAAATGGAAAATGTATTTTTTTTTGGTAACATTTTTGACTTCTTCTCCAGAACCATTGGACCATTTTGAACCAAACTTGAAGGAAGTATACCCATATAAAGCCGCATTAAGTTTGCAGATGGAAAGGGGCTAGGACCAAACATGGCTGCCATCGCTAAATATAAAACAAATGAGTCAGCAGATATTTTTGATTTAATACATGTATCTCCAAAATTATTAAAGCTAGAGAAAAAACAGTTACCTTAAAATTCACATACAGGGCAAATAACTGATATAAGGGTCGACCCGACAATTTCCACCAAAATGAAATATTTGTAGATTTTAGCAAGCCGCTTGCTAAAGTTTTGTCCTATTATCTTGAAAAGAATAATAGGTATAGTAAAAGTGAAAAAGCAAAAATATTCAGCATGCAAAGATCTACAAAAAAGTCAAGAGGGCTGAAATTGTGAGGTTGCCCCTTATGGGAGTTTTTTCCCCTTTTAAGTGGATTTTTCATGTTTTTGACAGTTTTGTCCTATTATCTTGAAAAGTATAAATGATAGAGAGAAAGTGAAAGAAGCACAAATGTTCAGTATGCAAAGATCTTCAAAAAGTTCAAAGGGCGGAAATTGTCAGGTTGCCCCTTATGGGAGTTATTTCCCCTTTTAAGTGGATTTTTCATGTTTAAGGATGTTTTTTGACATTATCTTGAAAAGTATAATAAAGAGAAAGTTCAAGAAGCAAAAATGTTCAGCATGCAAAGATCTACAAACAGGTCAATAGGGCTGAAATTGTCATATTGCCCCTAATGGGAGTTATTTCCCCTTTTAAGTGGATTTTTCATGTTTAAGGATGATTTTTGACATTATCTTGAAAAGTATAATAGATAGAGAGAAAGTGAAAAAGCCCCTTTTGCAAAGTGGCTTTTGTTCCCCTTATGTTTTAAGTGGATTTTTCATGTTTTTGGATGTTTTTTGACATTATCTTGAAAAGTATAATAGATAGAGAGAAAGTGAAAGTGCAAAGAAGCACTAATATTCAGCATGCAAAGATCATACAAAAAAAATCAAAATAGGCAAAGCTGAATAGGGTTGTCAGATTGCCCCTGATTATTTCCCCTTTTAGGCAGTCATTTTTTTGACATTATCTTTTAAAAGTGAATTTTGAATCAAAAATGTTTTCTGGTCATGTTTTATTTAACATTAAGTGGCTGAAAAGTATAATAGATAGAGAGAAAGTGAATGAAGCAAAAATGTTCAGTATGCAAAGATCTACAAAAAGGTCAATAGGACAGGAATTGTCAGGTTGCCCCTTATGGGAGTTTTTTCCCCTTTTAAGCAGATTTTTCATGTCTTTTGGATGTTTTTTGACATTATCTTGAAAAGTATAATAGATAGAGAGAAAGTGAAAGGACCAAAAATGTGCAGCACACAAAGATCTACAAAAAATTCAATAGGGCTGAAATTGTCAGGTTGACCCTTTTAGGAGTTTTTATTAAGTTGATTTCTCATGTTTTTGACAGTTTTGTTCTATTGTCTTGAAAAGTATGATAGATAGAGAGAAGGAGAAAGAAGCAAAAATGTTCAGTATGCAAAGATCTATGAAAAAGTAACAGGAATTAAATTGTCAGGTTAACCCTTGTGAATGTGATCCTTGTGAAAGTTAGTTCCTCTTTTAAAGGGATTTCGCATGTTTTCTACTGTTGTTGGACATTATCTTGAAAAATCTATAAAAATATTGGGAAGGCAAGTCTACCCTTATGCTAGTTAATTCTCCATTTCATTGAATTTTTCAAGCTTATGGTTGATTTTTAGTATATTGTCAGTAAAATACATTTCACTCAGGCGATTATTAAGACTCCCAATGAGCCATTTTATCTTTTACACATTTTTTTATGTTTTCTGCAATGTTGACCAATTTTGCCAGGTGAGCGACTTAACGCCCCTTCGGCCTCTTGTCTTAACTGGCTAGCCAATTCTTTCCCCGGGGAAAAAAATGGCTAGCCAATCCTTTCTGGGGGAAAAACTGGCCAGCCAGTTTCCCTGGGGAAACTTTCATTTAAAAGAGTTACAGAAAAAAATGGCTAGCCATTTTTACCCCAGGGAAAGAATTGGCTAGCCAGTTTTTTCCCCAGGGAAAGTTTCAGCAGGGGGGAAAAAATTGGCTGCTACATCGGTATATGTTATAAATACATGTAAAGACAAAAATTAATGGAGTGATCTGATTGTACTATTATATCATAACAATTTCAAATTATTTTTAAAAAAAAATTGTCACAAACTTTATATGATTTCCTTTTAAGAATTTTCAGATTCAAGGACCCTGGACCCAAATCAAAATAGAAGAAAACATATTAGGGATGTTAGGGAACATCAAAGTCCATACAATGTAATGTAATATACTATATGTAATATACTATGTAATATACTATATGTAATATACTATGTAATATACTATATGTAATATACTATATGTAATATACTATATGTAATATACTATGTAATATACTGTATGTAATATACTATATGTAATATACTGTATGTAATATACTATATGTAATATACTGTATGTAATATACTGTATGTAATATACTGTATGTAATATACTGTATGTAATATACTATATGTAATATACTGTATGTAATATACTGTATGTAATATACTATATGTAATATACTGTATGTAATATACTATATGTAATATACTATGTAATATACTATATGTAATATACTGTATGTAATATACTGTATGTAATATACTATGTAATATACTATATGTAATATACTGTATGTAATATACTGTATATACTATATGTAATATCCTAGAGACAGATAAATTTTATAGAATATTGATAAATAATATTGTTCATTTTTTTTTTATTGTCTAAAAAGAATAAGGTAAACAGGAATTTTTGTTCCAGAAAAATTTCAAATAAATAAATATGGATTTTATACAGCAAACTATTTTTAAAAAAGATATTATCATTAGTGATTTAGCATAAAAGAAAAGAAAAACATTTCTCTGACAATTTAAATATAATATACATGTTCTTTGATATTGGAATGAGAATTTATTTTAATGACACCAGACCCAGTGGACGTACAATCTTTCAAAAAACTGTTAATGATAACGAGATCTGGTAATAGTCTTGTGATGTTAATGGTCGCAAAAATATATCACGAACCAGATATCGTTATTTAACATACTAAGATGTGCATAGAAAAAATTCTCTTGTGTACAGTAAAACACGGACTGTATTGATATTGTCGCTAATGATATTGATGATTGTTTGGGTCACTATCGGCAAATAATCCTACAATTATAAAACATCCATAAAACTGATAATAGATTTTGTCTCATTGGAAATTATTAAAATTATATTCCTCTCGTGGAACACAGAATTGCAATTACTCCGGATATTCGGAGCACTAACATGTCACCTTCTGATTTCCTCATTTTCGCAGGAAGAAAATATTTGCTCTATTGGGAGCTACACAGTGTGTCACACACATGAATCATATATCAAAACATACGTTGAAATTATTGTTGGAAGAAGGTTAAGATTTGATGAATATCCTTTTTTATGTGTTTGCATCATATTAGATTCCGATAGTCGAGTAATCGTATGATTTACAATTCAATATATCTCTCACGAGCCATGGACCCTGGAGGCCAAGCTTTGATTCCTAATCTTGAACACATTTTATGGATTTTCCGTTTTCACTGAAACAATAGCAACTGCATCTGAAAGACATAGAACTTTAAAAGCATGTGGATATCTATTTTACCTTTCAAAAGAAAACGAAGACTGTTAGTACGATGTCTTAATGGTTTTCTTTGATCTCTGAAAGAATGAAAATGGATGTGATTTCAATCTCTTATAGAGTGTTGGTTGACACTGTTAGCCAAGAATATCAGTTTCACAGATGCTCGCTTGTTCCAGTGATGTCTTAATCCCCTGCCAAGAATTTTTCACTTGAATGTAGCGGTGCAGAGGTATCGGCCCAGATAGCTCAGTTGGTAAGAGCATCCTGCTAGTGTTCAGAAAGTCCTGGGTTCGATTCCCGGTCTGGCTGCACATATTTCCTGCCTGCTACATTTAGGGCCCAACTAAATAACACAGGGTAATGAGTCTTGTGGAAAAACCACAAACATTTAAACTCAGGAAAATAAATGATTTTACAGTATCTACAAAAATTAACTAAAACCTTTCCATGTTTGCTGGGACAGACAACAGCAATATCTTATAAAAGTATAAGAAAAAGATGTTGATATAGTGAAACCTGTCTTATGAGAGACCACCTGTCTTGTGTGACCATATTTTGAGAACCACTCAGTTAAATAGTCCTTTAAATAAAACCTCCTTTGAGAGACCACCTGTCTTGAGGGACCACAGTTGAGTGGCAGATGGGATGGATTCCATTTTTTCAAATTATATTCTTATTATTTTTCATCCTTTTTGATAGATAACTTTATGCCCATATCATTGAAAATATTTGCTACAATCATCCGTCTGAGGTAAATAAAATAATTGGGTCAAGGTATGTTACCAAGGTTACCAAAATATCTGGATGATCTGACAAGAACAAAAATTATCTTAAGATTCAAATGAAAAAATCCAAAATTCAGATCATAAAATTTTCAAGTAAATATTTTGGATGCAGTTTCTGAAACTGCAGTAAATAATTTTTTCTTCTTTAGTTGATGGAATATCTAAATGAAAAAAAAAAAAATAAATAAATAAATAGAATATGATGAAATTCTGCAAAGAGCAACTTTAAAATTTATATTTGCATTTAAGTGAAAGCATTTGTATTTTAATATGTTTGACACATAATTTTTGTTTGGTTTCACTCCTACGTGGCTTTATGTATTTTATCAATAATTCCCGCTGTGTTGATTACAATTGGGGCCTGCTGATATTTGCTCAAGTTGTTGAATGTTTGACTACGAGGATTTCAATTCCAGTTGCATCAATAACACCTGATACGCATGCTTCAACTACATCCAGAACATATCTGTATATAAATGATAAAATTTTTACCTGTATTTTTACTTTAATTTCAATTTTTTTAATGAGGTCTAATTGTTTTGTCTACTAAAACTGGTTATACAATAAAACCTCCCCAAAAGGTTGACCCATTGTCTGGTTGGTTATACAATAAAACCTCCCCAAAAGGCTGACCCATTGTCTGGTTGGTTATACAATAAAACCTCCCCAAAAGGCTGACCCATTGTCTTGTTGGTTATGCAATAAAACCTCCCCAAAAGGCTGACCCATTGTCTGGTTGGTTATGCAATAAAACCTCCCCAAAAGGCTGACCTAGTGTCTGGCTGGTTATACAATAAAACCTCCCCAAAAGGCTGACCCATTGTCTGGTTGGTTATACAATAAAACCTCCCCAAAAGGCTGACCCATTGTCTGGTTGGTTATACAATAAAACCTCCCCAAAAGGCTGACCCATTGTCTGGCTGGTTATACAATAAAACCTCCCCAAAAGGCTGACCCATTGTCTGGCTGGTTATACAATAAAACCTCCCCAAAAGGCTGACCCATTGTCTGGCTGGTTATACAATAAAACCTCCCCAAAAGGCTGACCCATTGTCTGGTTGGTTATATAATAAAACCTCCCCAAAAGGCTGACCCATTGTCTGGTTGGTTATACAATAAAACCTCCCCAAAAGGTTGACCCATTGTCTGGTTGGTTATACAATAAAACCTCCCCAAAAGGTTGACCCATTGTCTGGTTGGTTATACAATAAAACCTCCCCAAAAGGCTGACCCATTGTCTGGTTGGTTATGCCATAAGACCTCCCCTAAAGGCTGATCTGGTGTCTGGTTGGTTATACAATAAGACCTCCCCTAAAGGCTGACCCAGTATCTGGTTGGTTATACAATAAGATCTCCCCTAAAGGCTGATCCAGTGTCTGGTTGGTTATACAATAAGATCTCCCCTAAAGGCTGATCCAGTGTCTGGTTGGTTATACAATAGAATCTCCCCTATAGGCTGACCCAATGTCTGTTTGGTTATACAATAAGACCTCTCCTAAAGGCTGACAAAATGTCTGGTTGGTAATACAATAAGACCTCCCCTAAAGGCTGACCCAATGTCTTGTTGGTTTTTATAGTTAACTAATCAACCCCTTTGGTCACATTTACACTCTCCCAGATCAGTAAATAGTTTGGTCTTCTCTTATACTTCAGGAGTGAACAAAATCAGATTGCATGTAAAAATTATAAATTTTTTATTCAAAATCATACATCCCTGAATTATGTTCTATATAAGTTAGACTTTTTTAAGGAAAAAAATTTCTAGATCCACACCCTGCAACCTGTATAATGGGTCACCATAAACTGAAAACGTGAATTCCCCTTGAGTATGAATATAGTCATGAATTCATACCAGTAATCATAAACTATATTTCCGGAACATTTTGACCCCCTGGGACTATAGTCAATTTATATTTTTCTGTTACTTTTGTGATAAAACGTGTTTATGATTAACAGAATCTTGGCTCGGAACATATAGGCTAACACTTGCACATGATTTTATGTTACTTTCTTCTCCCTGATGAGCTTTCATTTTAGATCTGAATCGACTTTTTACATGTAACTTGGCCTTATTGAGTAAACAATTGAATGTAAAAGTACATAAAGGTCAAGACACCATCCACGAGTAATCTGAACTAGCACTATCTCATATGCTGCTTTTATAGAAGATCCAATTGCAACTGTATATTGTGTCAGAGTCATTTTTATTCCTCCACCTCAAAAAAAAAAAAAAAAAAAAAAAAAAAAAAAATAGAAAAATTTGGAGGAGATATTGTTTTTAGTTTAACAACCATTTTTTAGTCCTCCAACAATTCCTGGTGGGACTACAGGTTTGATTGTGTCGAATCGTCTGTCCATCCTTTTCCTTTGTGCGGACCATATCTTAGTAATTTCTTTACCTAGACTCTCCATATTTGGTACAGGTATACATCTAAATGACACAGAGTGTCAGATACAAAAAACATTTGTTCCTAACACCCTTCTACAGTTATTCCCCTTGGTCAGTTTCATTCGTCTGGGACATATCTATTTCATTTCTTCACTTTGGCTTACCATATTTGGTTCAGACATACATCTTGGGTAGATGGTTGTTTTTGTCAATCTATATATATATATATATATATATATGTACATGACGTAGTTATCTTGGCAATATGCCTGGTTCAGAACTATTATTTCTTTGAATTAGCCTTGCTCCGTTTAAAACATTTAGATTTTTATCAAATAAGTAGTTTTATCAAATTTTAACCAAATGTAGTTTATTACTTTATGTTGCTAAGCTTCAATATTCAGAATTAATTCAGTTATGCTTCTCGGGCATCTGTTGCCGAATGGTTAGAGCATCGCGCTTTGAACCGTGTAGTCTACCACTTCTGGTCAGGGCAGGTATGGGCCCTGTTTGAACCTAAGCTGTAAATCAATGACTTAGACTTGTCCAAATAATGTGTCTCTAGGGGTGACGGAGTTAAAGATAGTTTTCGAACATTCCACACCAACGAGGACCTTATCCAGAAGGCCTGTTTAATCCATCCCCCCCCCCCCCTACTCCAAGTATCTAAATGGTAATTGCTCTTTTCAGTTATTTTTGCCATTCTATTATGGTCAATGGGATAGAAAGGGTTAATTTGAGAGGTCTTAATACATACATCAACAGTACTAAAACTTTGGCAACAACCTTATCTCTTGTACACATAATCCAGGCATATTAGCAAATACAGTAAAACCTGTACATAGGGGCCACCAAAGGGACCAGAAAATATTGGCCTTTATATACAGGTGACCCTTATACACAGGTTCAATTTAGTTGAAGTATACAGTCAAGGGACTTTTAAAAACTGGCCTTTATAGACAGGTGATCCTTATATAGAGGTGGCCACTATAGCAGGTTTTACTGTACATGAATTGGTGATTTTAAAGGTGTAAATTAAAGGATTTTCATTTCAGGAGTTGCACATACTCATATTGGACATATATAAAAAAGGGACATAGGCTTGCATGACACTAGATATATGAAATGTGAAGGTACCTGAAATATGAATGATACCTGAAATTTTAATAGTACCTGAAATGTGAATGGTACCTGAAATTTTAATAGTACCTGAAATGTGAATGGTACCTGAAATGTGAATGATACCTGAAATATGAATGGTACCTGAAATGTGAATTATGCCTGAAATGTGAATGATACCTGAAATATGAATGGTACCTGAAATGTGAATTATGCCTGAAATGTGAATGATACCTGAAATGTGAATGATATCATACCTGAAATGTGAATGTTACTTGAAATGTGGAAATCTAGTTTATGATGACTTACATGTATGTACATGTATATTTCATGAAATAAAGATCCCATCTGAGTATATATTGATTTTTGCTCCTCCCCCTCAGCTTGTGCCCCAATTAGCAAAGAGTGAAAATAAAAAGATAATTGATACATATGATTATATGCATGTAATACTATAACTCTTTTTGCACATGTATGATACAAATTTATGTATATTTTTTGCAGACATTACAGCAGAAATGGAAATAAATTTTTCACACAGAAGTTCGCTACATTGATCAATGTGTCTAATTTTAAATTTTCCAATTCGGCACAAAATAAACACAAATATATATTGAGCTTGGAAGTTCCTTATTTATATTTCATTCACTCTTAATTTAATATACATGTGAAATGAATTTTTTTTTTTTTTTTTTTTGCTTTTTCTTTGTTCGCAGATTCGCATTCCATAAGCGTCATGGCCGAACACATTGGCACTAATTCTACTTAATTAAGAAGAAGAAGAAAAAAATGACTACAACTGAAATAGACAGCTTGGCTAATTGTAATCTACAAGTTATATATAGTGTCAACCCTGGCATTTTCCCCAAGTATTGGGTTTATACCAGTGTAGGTATGGATACACAAGCTAGGATACACTTTAGTATGTCAGAGAGCAGACACAGAATGTAAACTGCCGTCTGCACCCATCAAATTCTGGACAGAGCTACATGCTGCTTGCTTCTGGGACTTTTAAATTTTTCAACAAAAGACAACAGTTCCTTTGAATAAGATTGGATCTTTGAACTGTGCAGGTAAGTCAGGTTTTTTTATTTTTTTTCATCAGGTAATAAATTTTTTCGTTATCTAACTGTGATTATATTGCAGGTTTATTTGTTTATTATTGCTCTGCGTTTGCCAGTAATCCGCTATCGCTGGATCTATTGTATAATATTAATGGAGCTGTTACAGAGCCGATCTGAATCCAGGTAACTGCCATTAGCTATTCGCTTTGACTCAGTGTAGCTGATCTTTGCTATACTGATAGTATCGGCTGTATGTTGTATTGTTTTACCTTGAAACGCGGCACTGGATGGAGCATTGGTGATTTATACCTTATTTTAAAAAAAAAACGATTCTTGGAAATAATATTGTTAACAAATACAGGTATGTAAATAAAATTATTTGCACATTTTATGTGAGGATTTATGGGTTGGTCAAAGCAATATAGTTATATGGTCTACTAGATGCCAAAGTTTAATAATTAATTTTAAATTGAATTTAAGCTCCATGTAGTTACATGGTCTGCATATTTGGTTTAAAATGTTTTTGGTTTTTTTTTATTGTGTGCAATAGACATTTAAAACATTTTAAGCTGTTGAAATGGACATTTATTTCCATGACAACCAGGAGTATGTTGGGCTAGTTTTAGAAGATGAAACTGTTTGAGTTGTATTGTACTGAAAGGTAACACACAGGTAGATAGACAGGTAAGATAATAATCATCAGTGCTTGATTATATTGGATAATGTGTTAGTGGGACAGGTGAGGAGTGATGTAATCGATGCAGGTGAATTAAAATGATACAGATACAGGTACAATGTACATGTAAAATAGATACAGGTAGAATAAAGTAGAGGTAAAATATTAAAGTAGTCCTTTACCTGTACCTGTACAGGTAAATGAATGAAACAGATAGATTTTTGGTTTAATACAGGTAGATTATCGTGATGCAGAAATTTTTTACAGGGAAAATTTGAGTTTGCAGAGATATCGTATTGTTTTAACCCATTCACCCCTAAAGACATATTTTGACTAGTCTAAGGCATTGATTTACAGAAGAGTCCATTGTTTTCCAGGGGTTAATGAGTTAAAGATAGAAGGTTATCATAAAGGAATAAGCTATGGAACAAATGGATAGATTCTAGTTACACATCTGGGATATAAATTAGGTCATTAAGGGAGAAAATTTGGCTGTCATTAAATAATTATTGGTTTGATGCGTCAGTAGTTTTAGAAGTAGGTCTGTTGGTAGATAATCTTTTTTTTTCATCTTTTCATTTTTGATTTTGATATTGTTATTGACTTTTAAGAAAAAAAAAGTTGCCGAAACTGCTGAGAACATTTTTTGGGGGTGTTTGGGGCTTGTTGGTCGGTTCACAGTATTTTAATCTTGTTTTGGGAGGTATTTTTTTTTTTTTTTTTTTTGGCCTAAGGAAAAAAAAATCAAGGCCGACAGCATTCAGTGGGTTAAATTATTGACAAAAGAAATAACCTATGAATGTGACGCATAAAAGTTTCAGTCTCTTTACATTTCATTATTACCTGGACATCCAGATTTTTTAATTGCCTAATACCTGTGGACTTTTATGGTACCACATAACGATTTACTCTCCCTTATCTTTATGTTGAGTGTGTATAGTGTTACCTTTTCTAACAACCACCTCATTTAGGAAACCACCTTGTTTAGGAGACCACCTCGCATAGGAGACAACCTCACTTTTAAGACCATAGATAATCTGTCTCTTGAAAATTTCTTAAATACAAAATATCAAATTGGTCCAGGGGCCCGCTTTATGAAAGGTTGTAAGTCCTAAATCTTAAGTCTTAGTCCTAATTGTCATGGAATTGACCAATCAGCAATGCATTGCCATGGTAATTAGGACTAAATGTTAGGATTTAGGACTTACGACCTTTTGTAAAACGGGCCCCAGACCCTCACATAAAAGATCACCTTGCTAATGGGACCACTATGAGTTAGTCAGTTAGGTGGGCTTAATAGTGAGATTCCGCAACTGGAATTTTGTTGCAACAGGTAGTAGATGTTTTTACAGGTAAAATGTCACTTGTCATTCAGGTATAGTTCATTTGGGTACATATAAGTCAAGGTTTTTCACGATTTTCTCAAAAGCATTTGTATCTGGAACCATTATCTTATGTAAAATGAATTCACTTGTAAGATACGTAACTGCACAGAATTTACTACATAAATCCATCCAGAAGATTGAGCCCTGTACTCTTAGAAAACCTTCAAAATTTCTGTCATTTCATAATAATGGTTTAGAACAGTCAGCAGAACAGCCTGTATTGCATACATTTTTGTCATGTGAACACAAGTGGCCAATCAACTGTATGTAAACACATTTACATGTACCATATGCAAATTTAATATATAGTACCTTTTTCACGTGGTTAAAGAGATCTGACATAAAATAAATTTTGAAAGGGTTGTGAAGTTTCTTTTCGGAAAGGAATGCTTACAGGGCCAGGAGCCATTTCAGTAGTGCATTGTAGCATCTTAGGAATAAGGAAACAGTTTGACAGAATTTGAGTTTTAAACGTCAATGCGAATTAGGTGTGTGTTACAGAAACCTTGGGTGTGTGTCACAGAAACCTTGAGTGTGTGTTACAGAAACCTTGGGTGTGTGTTACAGAAGCCTTGAGTGTGTGTGTTACAGAAACCTTGGGTGTGTGTAACAGAAGCCTTGAGTGTGTGTTACAGAAGCCTTGAGTGTATGTTACAGACACCTTTGGTGTGTGTTACAGAAGCCTTGAGTGTGTGTTACAGACACCTTGGGTGTGTGTAACAGAAGCCTTAAGTGTGTGTTACAGAAACCTTGGGTGTGTGTTACAGAAGCCTTGAGTCTGTGTTACAGAAACCTTGGATGTGTGTTACAGAAGCCTTGAGTGTGTGATAAGGAAGCCTTGGATGTGTGTTACAGAAACCTTGGGTGTGTGTAACAGAAGCCTTGAGTGTGTGTTAAGGAAGCCTTGGATGTGTGTTACAGAAACCTTGGGTGTGTGTTACAGAAGCCTTGAGTGTGTGTTACAGAAACCTTGGGTGTGTGTTACAGAAGCCTTGAGCGTGTGTTACAGAAACCTTGGATGTGTGTAACAGAAGCCTTGAGTGTGTGTTACAGAAGCCTTGAGTATGTGTTACAGAAGCCTTGAGTATGTGTTACAGAAGCCTTTAATGTGTGTTACAAAAGCCTTGAGTGTGTGTTGCAAAAGCCTTGGATATGTGTTGCAAAAGCCTTGAGTGTGTGTTGCAAAAGTCTTGAGTATGTGTTGCAAAAGCTTTAGATGTTTGTTATAAAAGTCTTGGGTGTGTGTTACAGAAGCCTTGAGTGTGTGTTACAGAAGCCTTGAGTGTGTGTTACAGAAGCCTTGGATGTGTATTACAGAAGCCTTGTGTGTGTGTTACAGGAGCCTTTAGTATGCGTTACAGAAGTATTGGGTATGTGTTACAAAAGCCTTGAGTGTGGGTTACAGAAGAGTTTAGTGTGTGTTAAGGAAGCCTTGGGTGTTACAGAAGCATTGAGTATGTGTTACAGAAGTCTTGTGTGTGTGTTTCAAAAGCCTTGGGTGTGTGTTACAAAAGTGTTAGGTGTGTATTACAACAGTGGTAGGTGTGTGTTACAGTAGCCTTGGGTATGTTACTGAAGCCTTGGGTGTGTATTACAACAGTGGTAGGTGTGTGTTACAGTAGCCTTGGGTATGTTACTGAAGCCTTGGGTGTGTGTTACAAAAGTGGTAGGTGTGTATTACAGTAGCCTTGGGTATGTTACTGAAGCCTTGGGTGTGTATTACAACAGTGGTAGGTGTGTGTTACAGTAGCCTTGGGTATGTTACAGAAGCCTTGGGTGTGTGTTACATGTACAAAAGCCTTGAGTGTGTTACATAAGCCTTGGGTGTATGTTACAGAAGCCTTGGGTGTGTGTTACATGTACAGAAGCCTTGAGTATGTGTTACAGAAGCCTTGAGTCTGAACTAAATTTGAATTCCAAACCTCCTGTTTGTAAAGTAAAGGTTCATTTAATAAAGCACCATGAGTGATGTAATCAGTTGGTCAAATTTGGTATCTGTCTCGAGTTGAGCATGAAATGTTTTAAAAGTCACAAGGACAAGTAACGTGTAGTTATATATATACAGTACAGTGGAACCTGGCTTGACAGACCATCCCATCTGCCACTGAAGTGGTCTCTCAAAAGATGTATCAATTACAGTTATTTAACTGAATAGTTTTCAAATTGTGGTCTCAAAAGACAGGTGATCCTTTATGACAGTGGTCTCTCAAGATAGGTTTCACAATACATGTACCAAAGAGGTATGCTATATATAGAAATAATGTAGAGTAAAACCTGCTCTAGTGACCGCCAGTGTATAAAGACCACCTGTTCACAGAGACTGTTTTTTGCTGTCCCCAATAGTACTTTTTGTGTACAAATCAACCTCTATATAAAGACCACCTTCCTATAAAGACTGGTTTTCTTTTGTCTAAGGAGGTCATTACATACAAGTTTCACTGTAAATATATAGAAGATATATAATCATATACACAGGTAGAGTTCTCTTGTGCAGGTAGGATATAGGACATACAGGTGAAATAATGTAGTCATACAGGTAAAATTTTCTATAATGGCATAGTTCAAAAGTGCTAGTACTTGTATAGTATATTTCAGTTATGCAACGGTGGCACATATTCCCGGTGGGGGACTATAAGGGGTAAGAACAAAACTCAGAGCTATTACTCAAGATATACAAAGGATTTAGAAATTTGACGTAAAGCATGTCAATCTGTACTTTAAAGGATTTAGGACAGGTGAGAAAAACATGTAAATCCTTTAACAGGAGCATATTTTTACCTGCTTTGCAATTTGCCGAGTGTCATTAAGTAGTCCGCTACAATAACGTAAGGATATTACCTGCATCATAAAAGATAAATCATTTTTATAATTAATACAAGTAGCTCTGATGTATTACATGCATGAGAACCAAACCGAGCATAGTCTCGCTGCAAAACAATCAATAATTTACACGGTCAGTGGTATATAGAAACTCAGAAATCTCCAGAGTAATTTGCTGTTAAGTTTTTGAATTATTTTCTGCAAGTTTTGATATATTTATAGCCTATCATTAGAAATGGGACATTTATTGTAATATGAAAATGGTGATGATGAAATGCAACATTGACCTTAGCACAACATTGTAAAATACTGTACCATAATTTTTTCTAATGTTAAGCTCACCTGGCCCAAAGGGCCAGTGTGAATTATTTCCATCACAGTTTGTCCATCGTCGTTGGCATCAACAATTGTTGTTAATTGTTCACAGAGATATTGCTGTATCTTGGCCCATTTTCTCAGTTGCAGAAACACACAAACACGGACACGCATATACACATGTGCACACACATACATATGTGCACACAGACACACACATACATATGTGCACATAGACACACATACATATGTGCACACAAACACAGACACACACATACATATGTGCACACAGACACACACATACACATGTGCACACAAACACAGACACACATACATATGTGCACACAAACACAGATGCACACATACTTTGTATGTGTATGTGCAAATGTTTGTACATGTATGTACAGAATGTTGATATTTTATCCAGGTGCATTACACAGGTAGGAATTCATCAACATACATCATTTCAGTTGTAACAACAATATGCTACTATTTTTTTTCTAGGCTTTGAAACGTGCCAGCACTTGGTGCAGCGTGACACAATTTTTCTGTCAAGACTATCGTATGAATTCATGTGTGGGCTTGCTTTTACGCACATACGGTATTTATTTGATATACTGAAGAAGTCTGCTTTTTGTGCTAACATATATATCCCAGTAAATGTCGGGGGAGTCTGATGTTAATTAAATGTATCAGGATTGATGTCTGGGGCATTTGTGTTTCACAAACACAGCTTGTCTGTTTATGTAAAGTGGAACCTTGACCAAAGATCATCTCACGTAGGAGACCACAATGCATTTAAGACCATATATTTCCTTGAACTAACAAGGAATATATGACATTGAGATGACTTAAGATGGAATGTCTGACATTGACATGACTTATCATGGACTATCTGACATTGACATGCATTATCTGATATTGACATGACTTAACATGGAATATCTGATATTGACATGACTTAACATGGAATATCTGACATTGACATGACTTAACATGGAATATCTGACATTGACATGATTTGACATGAGATATTTGACATTGAGATGAAATATCTGACATTGACATGACTTAACATGGATTATCTGACATTGCCATGACTTGATATGGATTATCTGACATTGCCATGACTTGATATGGATTATATAACATTGACATGACTTAACATGGAATATCTGACATTGACATGAAATGACATGGAATATCTAACATTGACATGACTTAACTTGGGATATTTGACATGACTTAACATTGGATATCTGACATTGACATGACTTAACATGAAATATCTGACATTGCCATGACTTGACAGGGTTTTCCCTGGGATTTTCAAATGAGGAGTCCGTGGACTCCCACAACTACAAAATTAGGAGTCCATTTGGTAATTTAGGAGTCCATTTGCAGTCCACTTCAATTCGACCAGAATTAAACTGAATGTCAAATGTGCACTTGTGTTGTTAATTACAGACATCCCTATAGGGAAAATATCAACAGTACATGTGGAGAATTTATTTTCTGGTCATAGCTTAATCATGTCGAGAGAGTGAATAGTTTTTCCCACACTCATATGTGAAACAAAACATCAGCGCCATTTTTATATGTTACTGTAACACCATCGTAATTTCTTGGTTTGTTCTTGAACCCTCAGAGTTCCCTTAATTCAATATATAATTATTATATACATACATGTACAATGTACTAAAGATTAAAGGTTTATAAGAAATTGAATAAAATATAGTTGTTTTAACTACATTTGAAATCACATGGAAAATTTATATTAAAAATCTATAAATTGTAATACACTTACATGTTTTAGAAATATAGATGCAAAACTGAAAAGTTATTAAATACATGTAGCCTACTAATTGATGCCTCAAATTTATTTATTTGAAAATTATATCTATTTTTTCCATTTCAAGTATTAAAGTACTTTATCATATGTAAGATTTACATAAACATTTGTGTAAATAAATCAATTTATATAACTATCATTAGTACTTTCATTATTATTTTTTAATTTCCATAATTCAAATGAAAGTTGGGTTTGGTATCCCTTCTATAATTCATATTTCGGGAAGTACCCATAAAGTGATGAACGATGTTGTCGTGTTGATTCTAGATCTACATTAGAGGTAAAGATTTTCCTGTTTTATTATAAATAAAATGATGAATTCAGTTTCTTGGTTTTCTTGTGGAATTGCACTAGAACATAAGAATTAAAAATAGACATAAAAAAGGAAGCAGACTGGTAGAAATAGGTCGCATGCTTGGTTTATTTACCCAAACGATCTTGAAAGACATCAAGTATTTAACGCGTCCACTGGGATGCAATAGATCTTATTTTAGGCGTCATTTAGGATTTTTACATGTAAATACGCAGAATTTTTGCATCAGGGAAAACCCTGACTTGACATGGATTATCTGACATTGACATGACTTGACATGGGATATCTGACATAACTTGACATGGGTTATCTGACATTGACATGCCTTGACATGGAATATCTGACATTGACATGACTCGACATGGGATATCTGACATTGACTTGGCTTGACATGGATTATCTGACATTGACATGCCTTGACATGATTGACATGAGATATTTGACATTGAGATGAAATATCTGACATTGACATGACTTAACATGGATTATCTGACATTGCCATGACTTGATATGGATTATCTGACATTGACATGACTTAGAATGGAATATTTGACATTGACATGAAATGACCTGGAATATCTAACATTGACATGACTTAACTTGGGACATTTGACATGACTTAACATTGGATATCTGACATTGACATGACTTAACATGAAATATCTGACATTGTCATGACTTGACATGGATTAACTGACATTGACTTGACTTAACATGGAATATCTGACATTGACATGACTTAACATGGGATATATGATACTGATATGACTTAACATGGGGATATATGACATTGATATGACTTAGCATAGATTATCTGACATTGCCATGACTTGACATGGATTATCTGACATTGACATGACTTAACATGGATTATCTGACATTGACATGACCTAACATGGAATATCTGACATTGACATGACCTAACATGGGATGTATGATAATTTTATGAGTAACCATGACATATAGAAATATATCTTATGATTTATAGACTTATATGAGTTTTGTGTAACTCGTCATGGAATATCTATCAGAAAAAGCCACCTGTCTTCTGAGTGCACATTCTGAACACCACCCTGTTAAAAAATTATTTCAATAAAACCCTGTTTTAAGAGACCACCTATCTTTGGAGACCACATTTTAGTGATATGGGTGTCTCTCAAGACAGGTTCCACTGTCTGTATATCGTATCCTTGACCCGCACATGACATATCGACAGAAAAATAAAACAAATGATGTAAAATGAAGGCCTCTTCCTATTCCTTATAAGCGTGTTTAATCTTGATCCAATCTCTCTAATCATCGGTATCGTTTTAAGGATGTTGTCAACCATTTCTATCAGTTGATATTTTTCTCCGCAGACAACAGTTCCGACCTTGGCGAGGTCTTTATTACAAGACTTAAATGTAAATAAGAATCTTTATAAGTGATGGTATCTTCAGAATGTATGTATATAAACACCTTATTGTTCTGCGAGTCTTATCAGGACGTATTTTAGAAGTCATGACCAGGATGTAATTGATGAGATGGCAATATATATACATGGACATAAAAAATATTGGTATCGGCTTATTTTTCAGGAATGACAAGCTTTGTATTCTTGAAATCGTCTTAAAACGTGCAAGCTCAGTTAATGACCTGATAGATTTTATCCTTTATTCATTGTCATTCATATCGCTATCGACATGTTTGAGGAAATAGGGAGGGGAAATCTGGGTTATGTTCATTAAATAACAGACTTAAGTAATCAAGAATGGAGAATTCAGAAACAAAAAAATCTAATTTTTTAAGTAAATATCAATGTTTATATACCTTATGGTTTTCAGTTGATTATATTGTAGAGAAGGGATTGCTATTTTATTTGGTTTTTTTTTGTAAAAAATACACATTTATGAATCATTTCTGAATTGGATCAAATGCTAGTCATATAAAAGACAAATAACATTTGTAAGGTAAAAAAAAAAGCTTACTGACATGTCGAAACCATCCTAAATATCATTAGTGGAATATCTCAAAGGTGAAACAAACGTGAAGTGTTAATTACACAGCATTTTATATTAATGTATCAGATTACAAACGTATATAAGCAAGGTATATAAGCAGGGCGAGAAAAATGTACATGTCCACTAAATGTCCTGGACGGGTGAAAATGGCTCAGAGACGAGTAGTAAGGGGTGGGTACTCATCCCCAGTGTCAAATAAGTTTTCTTCTAGATCTTACTTTTTAGCCTCTAAAATTTTCCATGAACACAACACTTTCAAAATTCTTTGTTTCCATTATAATTAACTATAGATCCCATATCAGAGAAATCAAAGAATAGTAAGTCTTAATGGTTCCATGAAAGTTTTTTCGAAATTTGGACAAGCCGATGGTGTCTAAGAACGAGTACTAGTGGTTTTCAAAATCACTCATCCAACAGGACGAGTGATTTTTTCTATTTTTTTTCTTGCCCTAATAAGTAGGGCATTCTTAGTGGGAAATGCATTGCTGTTAAAGCATTGGCATTGGCATGTAAACCGCTGAAGTCACCCCCACGGATAGTATTGTTGGTTTCCCGAACTGGTTTGAAACTGTGAGTGATGAATTAGAAAACTGAAACTGGCTTTAGACCAGTTCGGTGCAATAAACGAAAGGTTTAGCAAATTATCTAAAAAACTAGAACTAGTTTATAGATGATAAATTCACCTTTAGAAATTTTTAGAGGCGGAATGAGAGGTGATCTCCTAAGTGAGGAGGTCTCTAGGTGAGGTTCCACTGTGTATATATAATATTCGATTAATATGTAATAACAAAAAAATAGATATTCACAGGCATAAAAATCTTAAATTCCTATATATTTTGTGAAAATTGCTTGAGAAACCCAGGTTTGGCACTTTTTCAATTGCAATTGATGAACTCAACCTTACTATTTGTATATGCATACCACACTGGACCTGACCTTATTTTCACAAAATATATAGGAATATAAGATTGTTTATGCCTGTGTATAGCTCATATTTGTTATTGTACATCAAGTACAAGTAGTAAAAGTAGACAAAAAAATTATATAATGCCCCTTTAATTTTATACTGGAAAATATATGTCATGTAATGTTAGACAATGCACATTCATTTAAAATCAATATGGTCCACTTTTCACAAATTGAAATATTAGTTTTGAATTCTGCTGTTTTGTTCTGTTACAAATTCAACAGCAAAATATCTATAATATTCAGTCGTAAATCAGTTTTATATTATTGTCGGAGGTCTCATATATCTATGTTCCAGATAAAAATATAATTTTGACCTAATTTCACCCAAAATCATGAAAATGATTGTGTCTGACGTTTTGATTCCTTAGTGGAATTTTGCTGTGATACATTTTATATATACATGTTTTACTCTTTAGCGTAACACATTTCCTCTTTTATCTCCCCACAGCGCTCACAATGAAAATGCAACAAAATAAATGGTGATAAAAAGTACACTGTAATGAACTTTTAATTTTAATGATTTCGTTCTTGGTATTGATGAAATTTTGATTATAATTACAGGTCCAAGTTTTAGAGAAAATAAGATTTTAGCTGTAGACATGACAATCTGAAAAAGTCCCCTTGGTTTCTCATTGTAATTTTATACATGTATGACCAAATCTGATGAAATAGCATTTAATGAATTTAATGTCATTTTGGGTGTTAACCGTTTTTTTTCATAACTTTCAATTTCTTTTGTTTTTCATAAGCCAATTCTGATAAAATGACATATTTCATGGTCCATTTTAGCGTCTGGGACCTACAGAATGGCCTCTTGTGATCTGTAAAATTGCAATATTGTCTCTTTTAAAATTTCAACATGTATCATGGTAGTATATTCGCAAATTATACTGTCATTTTATTGTTGTTTTGGGCATAAACCTTTTGTAGGATAAAAAAGGTAATAATTTAGTGTCTGTAAGCCTCAAATTGGTTTGTCTTGGGGCTAGTAAAAATAAAAAAATTTCCGATGAAGTATATCCCAATTCCCCTAGCATTAGTCTTTCACTAATGGCTTACGTTTATTAATCATCTTTCAGTTTTCTGTCTTGCTGTAGATTTTGAATTTACTGGATAGGTGTGAAAACAAAAAATTACGTCATGTTGCAAATTTTGTCTTTATACGCACCCGCTATATTCAACATTTACAACATGACGTATCAATGTATTGGTTTAACAGGTGGCATGGTTGTAATTTTATGCTGTTTGAATAATGCCTGTACAGACTTCTAAATTCAGGAAATTTGCTGAAAAGGTTTTGTCCCATAACCTTGTAACATTTTCTTGCTTCACATTTTATATGACAAACTGAGAAATATAGGTGCCGAGGGTATCTATTATATCACATTATTTTAAACGATAACTGTTCAATGCCCCTCTCTTGTGAACCATTTTGGGATACGATACATATCAATCTGATCCACTAGGTTTTTCCTTCGGCAAACATACTGTGAATACAATACATAAACATAATGTTAGTGTTTCGTTATAAACTTCGTACTTAAAATCTTTATCAGCTATTGAGGGAATTTATTTACCAGAATTGACAAACTTATTTCACATGTGGCGAAAGAAAAAACTTTAAAAAAGGATACAATCAAATCATGTTCCTGTAGTCATGTATAGTCGATTCTCGATAACCCCCTCCCCACCTTTTGTTATATAGAAATCACTGAAGTATATCGAGTTTGGCAATAAATTGAATTCTGGGATCTTGGGGAGAATAGAGTTACCGTTCTTTGGAATCAAAAATATATCTTTAATGAGCAGAACACAGGATAAAAGTTCATATTAAGTAATTACATAATAATAATTGTGTTCATTTAATTCTTCAATTACTTGGTTTTAATACTGCTGCCTGGGTTTACGTCTGAGATCTATAGTGACCAATTAGCGGTTTCAATAAACACAAATCACCTATGGCGGTATATTGAGGTAACTGGCACTTTACAATGGACGTTTGTTCAAAAAATTGGAATGAATGGTGATAATGAATTTTGCATTATAAAGAGCATTTTATATAGCAGGAAAAATGTTCCTGAAAAAATGTGGCATTATAGCGAGAATGGCGATGAATCTGTGACGTCGGCAGTCACTTATAGATGTACATGTATATATATTTATATAAACTGTAAAATCTTGTTATGTCAAAATTGGATAAGTCGAAATTCTCGTTATGTCAAAGTTGAACGGCTGGTCTTAATTTTTCATGAATTAAAATTTCGGTCATCTCAAATTTTGGATATCTTGAAATAATAGGGGAGGTCCCTTGAAAATTGAGATAATGAGATTCTAATGTGTGTGTTCATGTATATATATATATATATATATATATATATATATATATATATATATATATATAAATCTATTTTACTCCTATAAGAGCAATGTTGCGTTATTGACGATGTAGGTATACAATAAGTTTGTTGACAATCTTTTAGACTTGTGCCACACTGCCGATTAGCAGGAAGCACAAAAGGAATCTGTTTACATTTACTTTTCCGAGGCTGATGAATCGGGGAAAACAAAAGACAAAATGGAGTTTAGTTTTCACACCGTAAATTGATTACTCGATCTTCTAGTGTTGTATGATTACTCTTAGTCTTCTAGTTTTTAGTTAAATAATAGAAGGTGTTAATATCGCCCGTGTTATATTTATTGTTATTGAGCAGTATAAAAGTGTTGATTGTTTCGACACATATTGTTTAGGTGAATTCGGAGAGTTTTATTGAATGTTTTATGCATCTGTTTTCTATGCGCCCATATCTATCATTGACCTTGTGTATGTATATATCAGGGAACTTACTGTACTGTATTGTTTGTTGTAGGTAAAGTTAAGTTGAATATGCGTTATTTTCTTTTTCTTTTGAAATGAGAAAATTTATGATTTAGGAGTAGGAGAACTTATGTTGTTATCGTTGAGATAATTAAGACACATTGATACTATTATCTATTCATACAAGGTAAGATTTCGTAATAACTTTCGAGCTTAACTCTTCTTCCCCTGAGGTCACATTTAGACTCACCCAAATCAATTTTAAATAGTTACTGGTCTGATATCATAATTTGGGAGTGTTACACCCCTGAATCCTAGCAGTGGACTTTACCATTCTTTGAAATGGACAGGTCCAAATGTGACTTCAGGGGTCAATGAGTTAAACCGTTTATGTAATATTTAGCTCAACTGTACAAAGTTTAGGGGGGATTTTGCTATCACTCTGGCTTTTGGTTAACCCATTCACCCCATAAAACATATTTGGACTGCTCTAAGTCATTGATATACTGAAAATTCCATTTTTTTTAGGGGTTGATGAGTTAAGGCGATTGGTTGAGGTCAGGTTTAATCTGCTTCTACTGCTCATTTGTAGTAGATGAGGAAAATTGTGCAGCCAGACCAGGAATCGAACCCAGGCCCTCCCTTAACACTAGCAGGAAGCTCTTAGCAACTGATCTATCTGGGCTGACACCCTTTGCACTGCTACTCATACATCAACTAATTTGGAGCCGGCCTGGCTCAGTTGGTAGCGCGCTCGACTCTTGATTGTGAGGTCGTGAGTTTGAATCCAGCCGGCGGCAGGTTGGTTTCTTGTCCTTTGGACTGAGATAGTAAAAACCGAGGTCCCATGTCACAATAGGTGTTGGCACATTAAAGAACCCTCACTACTCAATGGCCATAAGTGCCGAGCATAGGCCAAAATTTGAAGCCCTTCACCGGCATTTGGTGACGTCTCCATATGAGTGAAAGATTCTTGAGTAGGACGTTAAACAATAATAAACAAATAAACAATCAACTAATTTGCATGGTTCTTAGCATGGTTCTATGATTCTTAGTACATGCTTTGCTTCAGATGCCAGATTAGTTCTGTATTTTCTTTACAAAAATGACCTCATTTTTGACTTTTTTCAACTCTGTGGTTAAATAGATTTGTTGATGTCAGGTTAATTGCAGGGGTCGGGGAGAATATAAAGTATGTTGATATGAAATGAGCTTTGTAATCGTTGATTACTCTATGTTTTATACAGTAAAACCACTTTATAAACCTCCTTGTCACACTCATTTGTTGTATAATTTTGACTGTACACATGTATAGTGGAACCTCACCTCACTTAAAGACCTCACCACCTTGCTTTTAAGACCACAAATATTCAGTTTCTTTAAATATTCTTGTAAATATAACTTCGATATAACCTAAATCAGAATACAGTACAGTAAAACCTGCTATAGCGGCCACCTCTATATAAGGATTACCTGTCTATAAAGGCCAGTTTTGAAAAGTCCCTTGACTGCATACTTCAACTAAAATGAACCTGTGTATAAGGGCCACCTGCACATAAAGGCCAATATTTTCTGGTCCCTTGGGTGGCCCCTATATACAGGTTTTACTGTATCTTGGTGCACCTGTACTCTGTCTGCTGTGACAATAATGAACTTAGTCTTTTCTGCTGCTTGCAGCCATACTCCACAAATGGCTGCCGTCTCTGGCTTAGTATCTTATTTGTATGATACCAATTGTGCTACGGTATGAAATCACATAAACCTCGGGTTCAACGAAATTACCGGACAATAAAACGTTAGTATCACTAGGACACAATTATCTACAAACTGGTTACTTTCAAGCTTGATTATACCGTAAGTTACATTTCGGGGCGATAAAAGTAATAATCAGCAGAAATGCATTAAGGTTTCAATTGCGAGACTCAGATTATTCTTTGTATGTATTAGATATATAATTGCGTTATGGCATAGGTCTCTCATTTTACCACGAGGATAATCGGTAACGTTTTATGGCCTAGATCGGCTAGATGGAATTATATTATTAATACATCTTTGAAGCTAGGGAATTCAGGTACATTTTGCTAAATGGATAAAAATATGTGTGATGAAAATAAAATTACTGATTGTAGGAGCATATTTGATATAAAGTCTATTTGAAGTATCGGCAAACTGAGATATGGTAAATTTTCTGATCATGTTGAATTGAAAAAAAAAATGAGTAATTAAGGGACAGTAGGAGGTATTTGTCTGCATTTTTACAGCTGATTTGATAAATGTAAAAATGGTTGAGAAATTGACGAAGTAATATGTTTCAACATTTTTTATGCTTTGACACATAATTGTTCACCTGTACAGACTGGAAACCAATTGGTTAAATAAATCTATTACAATGATTCAAGGTTACCACCAGGGAGCTGTGTTATCCTCAGATTACTCTTTTGTTTTTGTTTGAATGTAATTTTACGCCACACTCGGCAATTCTTCAGTTATATGGTGGTGGCCAGTTTTTATTGGTGGAGGATAGAACCCGGTTACAATGTACCCAGGAAGAGACCACCAGCCTTCACACAAGTAAGCTGGCAAAAATCAGCTTCGCTAGGTTTCAGCGGGGCTCGAACCTTCGCTGATTAGAGATGAGAGACTTCATGGTTTAAAGTTTGATGCTCTATTCACTTGGCAACGGAGGCCCCTCCTGTACTTTTGAGTGGGGTAAAACAAGAACCTTGGATAACCACGATAATCAGTTTCGTATACGTTATACCAATGAATTTCAAGATGGAAAATTGATTTAAAAGCATCTTCCAAAGAGAAAAATCACTCAGGAATAATTACTTTCTACATCATCATTAATCCACGGGCAAAAATGAAAATTTAATACTGATGAACTTGCAAATGGCAAAACAATTGAGTCGCTGGATTAACTTGATGCTTCAGTACAATTTCATCTACAGTCTCCATGTAACTTCACAATTATCAATCGAATCAAAGTCATTACGAAATAACTTCATACATTGTCTTGGTACCACAAGTTTATTCAGTGATAATTGGATTCACGAGATAGGAAATATAGTCAACAAAGAAAGAGAGATGGTATAATAGCGATATAACATTTGTCTCGAAGGAACGTGCTCACAGAATTTCATAAAATGTGATCTATGATTTTTCTTTTTTTGAAAATAATTTTTATAAACTATTTATAAATTATTCATTGCACATTATTAGCACTTACAGTCATCATACCTCTTGAGTCATCGCGAGTTTGAGTCCTGCTGGTACCTAAGCTGATTTTAAGCGAACTAGTTTGCCAGTTTACTTGCAGAAGGCTGGTGGTCTTTTCTGAGGTGCATTGTAACCGAGTTCTCTCCTCCACCATTAAAAATGTCTGCCACCATATAACTGAAGAATTGCAGAGTGTGGTGTAAAATTACATTCAGAGTCATCTGGGGGTAACACAGCCCCCTGGTGGTAATATTGTATCATTGTAATAGATTTATTTAACCAATTGGTTTTCAGAATGTGCTTTTAATTAAAAGACTTTCGGAAGGCCGGTGGTCTCTTCCCGGGTACATTGTAACAGGGTTCTCTCCTCCACCATCAAAAACTGGCTGCCACCATATCAATGAAAAAAAATGTCGAGTGGGGCGTTTATGTTTGTTTGTTTGTTTATTGTTGTTTATTGTCCCACTCAAGAATATTTCACTCATATGAAGACGTCACCAAATGCCGTTGGAGGGCTTCAAATTTTGGCCTATGCTCGGCACTTACGGCCATTGAGCAGTGAGGGTTCTTTAACGTGCCGACACTTACTGTGACACGGGACCTCCAGTTTTTACTGTCTCATCCGAAAGACAGGAAACCAACCTGCCGCCGGTGGGACTCGAACTCAACGACCTCACGATCCGGAGTCGAGCACGCTACCGACTGAGCCAGGCCGGCTCTCGAGTGGGGCGTAAAACAAAATTCAAACAAAAGAAAATAGAAAGTACAGGAGTGAGTTAATTTTGTGTCTAACATGACTATCAGGATCCCTTGGGATACACCAGATATTGTTCTAACACTACAGACCATAATAGACTCTTCTTAAATAATAGAATATATCATTCAGGATACTCGGGGGGGGGTAGAAGGGTTAAAGCGATATGAGCTGTCGTCGGTGAAAAATTTTACATACCTATTTTATGTGATATTCTGTCTCATATATATTCCAAAGAGACCATCTGGTGGTTAGAATAACAAATGCATGTGTAAAATTGCAACAATCTTGCCAAACGTAACCTGTGATATCAGTTATTTTTTGTCCACCATAGTTTGAGCATTGCAAATTAACTTTCGGTAAATTTTTAAGAAGATTACCGAGAGACACATAAACACGTGCTATTTGCAGTTAATATACATTCTGTTCTTATTACCATTTGGGTTTATTTTTGTACATCATCATTTCATACCTAAATCAGACAAAGTTGGTCTTTTTAGTCATTTCAAAACATTCGTTTCTGAAATTGTCCACGTGCCGGGTATATCGGGTGATCTCGACCCATTTTTAACTCGTCCCATCGTATTCTCGGCTTTATTATTCTTGACACATATGATCATGAACTGCCCAACTCCACCGGACATGGCGGCACGATTGTAAAACGTGAGGTACGCATACTTTTCACAGTTATATTGTTTTGATTTTGTCAATGTCAGCATTCAGGGTAACATAAAGATCGGAACATTTTCTTTTAGTGACCTGATATATTTATTCATATATTCATCTGATTTTCTTCAGGTAATTAAAATAGCTTTGAAAAGCATATATTTTACATAATACATTCACTTTCCAATAAAAATCACGTCCTGTATTTTAAAAATAAATATAAAACACATAAAAATCAACCGACTTTAACATAGTCTGAGCGCTTAAAGGACCGAGATACCCTGAATGAATTATGAAGTACATTTGATATGGTGAAAGAGTTTATCTGAAAGGTCATTGCATACGGAAATACAGCTGGAATTTTTAAGGTACAGGAAAACTTAAATTCTAATAAAACAAATAACTTCGAAAAGAAGATCTTTTACATCGTTTTACGTGTTTGAAAATTTATTTGAACACACATTTTATCATATTCTCGACTAAATGTCAGGGAACAAAAATAGTTATTGTGACAGCTTATATCGCTTTAACGTGCAACTACATGTATAATGGTGCCTGTTACCTGGGTTTACACCTCCCTTGATCCGTCATCCATCACCAGTCACAAGGGAGTGGCTTGACATAAAATCCATTTTTATAAGTAAAAACATCTCCTTATTTGCATTACTCTGGGACAAAAGTTTTCCTCCAAAAATTCCTCTTTTTCATATTTTGATGCTAAGTTAAATCTTTATTTTCCAATTAAACTCTACAGATGAGCCATTTTCCTCCCTTTACACCATAATTGAATCACACCCCTGATTTACCTGTGATTTCAAATCTTTGATTTTATATAAAATCTATTAGAGTGAAATCTGTATCTTCACAGACTTCTCTCATAAAAGGATGTCTATTTCAAAACACTACATCCATAAAACCCACTCGCCAAATTAAATCTCTTATTTAATCTGCTTTCTGGGGGGCAACCCATCACTCTTTGTCATTGAGGCACAATGGGGTCACAACTGTGACTACTTTTTTGTTACAGAGGCAAAGTTAGAGGAATGCATTATGGTCCCAAATGGATTCAGTAATGTTTTCTTCTTGAGTGACTTATGGGTAAAATGGATTCAGTAATGATTTCTTGAGTGACTTATGGGTAAAATGGATTCAGTAATGATTTCTTGAGTGACTTATGGGTAAAATGGATTCAGTAATGATTTCTTGAGTGACTTATGGGTAAAATGGATTCAGTAATATTTTCTTGAGTGACTTATGGGTAAAATGGATTCAGTAATATTTTCTTGAGTGACTTATGGGTAAAACTGTATTTGTCAGTAAGAGATAGCATTTCAATAGTTTTAGTGGGAAATCATTGGAATGTTCAGGTAATATGGGTAACACTCTAGTTGCCTGAAGTTGGCAAAGCAATCGACATTCAATGGCTAGTTAGACAATCAGCGTTCATCTCTACTTTCCCTGTAAGGACTATATGGCCAGCAAAATAATGAAAATTGCGAATATCTAGCTAGACAATCAACATTCATCTCTACGTTTGATGAAAGGACGCATCCGGTCAACAAAATAATGACAGTTGCTAATGTTCTGGAATCCAAAATAATTATGATGTCATGGATATTAAAAAAATGCAAAACATTCTTTATATTTGCATTTTAATTGATTTTGATGGATTTATAAAAGTCATAATTTGAAAGGACATATATTTCTCCCATGGTTTACAGATTTTTCCTTCTTTTCCACGGGGAATGATTTCCTTGTCCTTGCGTGTTGACAAGCTACACAAGTTATGACGTCACAATACAATTTATGACGTAAAATTTCTGTGTCATATAGAATGTAGTACATAGTTCTGTCAGACTTGACAAGGATCTGTTTAGATCTACATAGACTTGTAGATCACGTGTAAATCTACATAGACAATATATTTAAGACACGGGAGAAAAATAATAACACCTACCTTGAGGGTATGACAAAGGAATCTCAAGTACTCCTGCACCATAAAACTTTAGAATTTACTCAAGTCTGAGAATATTCTCAACTTGGCCTGCTCAGCCAATCAGATACATGTATCAGCATTTGCCAAAGCTGAGTAAAATTTTTAGACTGAAGTTTTATGGTTCCAGGCCCAGCTGACTAAAACTGTGATACCAAAAATTTTAGCACACATTAAATCTGAGCTATTTTTAAGCAGAGATATAAATACTGGTAAGCTAATTTTTTATGTGTTCTAAAATTACCAAATGAAAATGAACACAAATGGTCTACTACTCATTTATCGGTAACTTATGTTTAGTTTGCTTATCTTAACTGCACATTGATATTTGCAGCTGTCAAATAAATGTGACAAATTAAATTGTTTTACAGTGAAACCTGTCTTGACAGACCACCCCTTCTCCCACCGAAATGTGGTCTTTCAAGACAGGTGGTCGCTCAGAAGAGGTTTTATTTAAAGGGTTTTTTAACTGCTTGGTTAAGGCAGTGTGGTCTCTTAAGATAAGTGGTCCTTCCTGAGAGTGGTCTCTCGAGACAGCTTCCACTGTACTGTATTCAGCAATATAAGATTTTGATTTTGTTGTAATGACCATATGCGCTGCCGATACTGTAGTCCAGCACTTTAAAAAAACACACACAGACTCACTGTTTACTCAAACACAAGAATAAAAAGTGAAATATTTTATTTATATAAGTAAAACTCATCACTGAAAACCTTCTTTGAAATGTACAACAAAAATCAATATCATTTTCAATAATGAAATCAATTATTTAATCCATGTATGTCTATATACACAATCTCACCTGTGTTTCAAAAGAATCCATTTATCTTCATGTAGGCTTCAGATGCAAGATATATGGATAGTTACACAAAGTGTGTAGCCAATGAATGGACACTTCCTTTTATATGAATAGTATCGAGTATAATACAAGCAGAAGATAGCAAAGGGTCTCTCGTTAGATCAGCGTGGGATCAAGCCCTGCTAGAGCCCTAAGCTGATTCTATATCGTAGTTTTTGATTTACTTGTGGAAGGTCGGTGGTCCTGGGTACATTCTATCCAGGTTCTCTCTTCCATCATTTAGAACTTGTTGTCTCTATATAACTGAAAATTTGTTGATTGTAGCATAAAACAATACTTTATAAACAAACAAAATCTAGTGTTGGTTTTGTAATGATGTGATGTACACCATATTACTAAAAGCATATTAGGCCATCTTTAAAAAAAAATTATCTATTTGAAGTGACCGACCCCTTGTTTTAGAAGTGCCAGTTGGATGGTAGGCATATTTATTTGATGTGCCCAACCACTTGTTTTAGAAGTGCCATTTGGAAGGTAGGCATATCTATTTGAAGTGCCCGACCACTTGTTTTAGAAGTGTCGATTGGATTGTAGGCATATCTATTTGCTGTGCCCAACCACTTGTTTTAGAAGTGCCGGTTGGATGGTAGGCAAATTTGAAAAAAATTTCTTTTTAAGTTTTGATATGTCAATTGAGCAAATTTTCAGATTTTTGATAAAAATACAGGTGAACAAAACTGCCTAATATTTTTGGTCGGGGCTTTTTGGGTCATTTGGATCAGATAAAGCATGTCTTTCTTTTTCTTTTTTTTTTTTTTTAAATTTTTTGCCTTATAGTGATGGTTTGAATCAACAGAGCAATTTTTACAGTAAACATAAAAAAAAATAAAAAAAAGAATAAAATAAAAAAAATAAAAGAACAGCGCACAAACACCTGACAAAATATAGTCTAGTACATTCCATTTATTATTGAGACAAGCAATTGAGAATATTTCAGATGTTTTCTTAATATTTTGATATCAACCCTGAGGTCACCAAATGTACTCAATATTTAAGCTCATCTTTTATTTTATTATTACATAGGAACATGTTCATGCATTTTTACTTTATACAGTAAAACCTCTTTATAATGCCCTTAGTTTCTTTTGCCACCTGGCTTTATGCCACAGTTTTTTTTAAAGTCCAATTTCCAAATTTTCCCTATAGTTTCGTTTAAGGTTTCCTTCAACCTACATGTATTGCCAAACCCCTTTATAGTGGGCTGAACAAACGGTGGCAGTATAACAAGGTTTTACTGTACTTGTTTGTAAATCTTCTGTATCTGATAGGAAACTCGCTATTTTTCATCATTCACATAAACAAATTTTAGTCACACTTGAGATTATCCTATGTTTTAAAAATCAAAAAATGCATTGAGTATTGTATGCAAAATTCAGAATGTACTCAATCAGTTTTTTAATATTTCTGAAGTTTTCTTCAAATAAGCAAAATTTGAAAATTTTCATCATCATTTTCATCATCATCCAGTTGTATGCCAGTGATGTACAAACGTGTCCAGTTGCAGCATAAATTCTATGCGTATTTACTGTAAGCTTATGAAAAGTTAGTTGAGCTGGAGTAATCAATTGCTGAAACATACAACTTAAAAAAAGGATTCGAGAAAGAAATCTGTTGGGGTAGGAAGGTGGGTGGCGTAAAAAAATGTATGTGTGGCATATAACAAGGCTTAAATAGGACACAATGATCCTTATATGTTATATGTAAAGTATTTTAACAGTTTTTTTTAGTTATTAATCATAATTGAAGGGATAATTGAATGAAACAGCTGTTAAACAAATGCAAAAACAAATACAGCAATAGTGATTATACAATGTATATATATTATGTTCGACTAAAAGATTTATGGCGACATCACATCAGTCTTTGGTGCTTTGCCACAAGGTCAAGGTTATTTTTATCGAGTGCATTTGATGTGGTGTAATCGTGTGGTATGAAACAGGGTGACATTGATTTAGAAACATTTACATGCGAATATCGCAAGAAACAAAGGAAGTAGGCACTTCTATGGCGATGTAGCCGGTGGCTATAATGCATTGATACAATAACTGGATGATTTCAGCTCGTTTTTTTATATGAAATCAATTATTTGTAGGATAAAACCCGATTGGTTCACCAAGTGTAAACCTCATATTGAGCTCAGGTATATTAATTGTCACTTTCGTATTATTAATCACAGGTAAAATACAATATTCAGATTAATTCCGAGGCTTTTGTGTATTAATACTTTCAATAGGCTTCTTCTAAGGAAAACAGGGTTCAGAGGAGTGATTAATGAATGTTACAAACCAGCTAATAGAGTTGTAGTTCAAAAATGGTGCGAAACTATCAGCAACATTTCCTGGTGGTTGTCAGTTTCAGTGGCAAAAACAATCAGCAACCCAGCAGGGCACATGTATTGACAGTTCTGGTACTAATCTTTTGTAGTGATAAATGACACCTGTCTGGCTCACCTGTGCCTAAACTGGGATAAACTACAGAGTTTTCACCTTAACAACTAGGTGGGCTAACTGTAAACAAAATATATCGGCTAACTTGGGGATGAGATGGGGCTTCCAGCTAAGTTGTTAAAGAATTGCAGTTTGAATCATGAAGTCTCCCATATCTTAAGTTGTAGTGTGAGTTAAATTTCGCCAGTTTACTTGCGGAAAGCTTGTGATCTCATCTTGGATGCGTTCCCGCCTTCACCATTAAAAACTGGCCACCAATAAATAACTAAATGAATTATCAAGTGTGGCATAAAGAACCGCTGAAGACCAGGGCCATCGCTTGGTGTGATAACACTGGGAGGAAAAATCAGTCGCACATTTGTACAAAACGATGGTCGTAACCTCTAAATGCCTGCAATAGAATATCAGCTAGATAGTTTGACTGTCATTTGGTTTTACTCATTTTCTTGTATATACAGTGCAACCTGTATTGAGAGACCACCCCATCTGCCACTGGAATGCGGTCTTTTAAGACAGGTGGTCTCTAAAAAGAGATTGTATTTAAAGGATTGTTTAACGACATGGTTTTAGAATGTGGTTTCTCAAAACAAGTGGTCTTTCACTAGAGTGGTCTCTCAAGACAGGTGGTCTTTCACTAGAGTGGTCTTTCAAGACAGGTGTTCTTTCACTAGAGTGGACTTTCAAGACAGGTGGTCTTTCACTAGAGTGGACTTTCAAGACAGGTGTTCTTTCACTAGAGTGATCTCTCAAGACATGTTCCATTATATTATGATATTGAAGTTGGAGCCTCAGGAAGTGGTCTGAATAGGCAAGTGGCCACATTTTTCAGGTTGGAGGGGGCTGGTCATTTGCTTTACTGGTGAATATACACCACAGACTTTTATATTGCTTTGATGGTGGTGACCAATTTTGAATTATATTGGAGAAAATCTGTACATGTATTGTATTCATATAAATATCATTGGCCTTATTCATCAGGGTTTGCACAGAAAAAAACCCAGGAAAACAAGAATATCCGTGAAAAGTGCTTGAATTTAATGCAAAATGCTTGATTTATTTCATCAGAGAACTTGAATTCAAATTCTTACAGGTTTATTCATTTATACTGATGAAAGACTTTTAAATAAAAAAAAATGAGCTCAATCGTACGCTTCACCTACATGTAGTATGATACAATTTCAGAGTCAAGCATGCCTCTTTGTGATGCTGTACTGCCACATCTCTTTAACCCTTTCACCCCTGAGTATCTGAATGATATGGTTTTTCTATTGTTTATGACCAGTCTATTTTGGCCTGGAGGGTGGAAAGGGTTAATATGTTAAGTTCAACGTTAAGCAGTGTTTTGATAACTGCCATTGAAATGTGCAAGAACTTTGTCGCCAGTATTTCTATTTTATTTTGATTTTGATTGCAAGGTCTTAGTAGCTTAAACCTATACCCATTGACAGTGTTTTAAAAGTGCTTGAAAAATCTTTTTTCATTGGCTGTGTGAACCATGTTCATTGATAAGGCAGGAAATACTGTATATAGGGTTATTTTTGCCCTGTGTTATTTTCGCCTACACTTGCAAACAATTTTGCCTTGTTTTAAATTCGCCCAGACTCGTTCTAATTCTAATTTATGATATGACTTTGTTTTATTTTTGTTTTATTTAACAATTAATACTTGTGTGTGTCTACCTTCGGCATAATTACATTAAATTTTTTTTTTTAAATGTTTAAAATGAAATATACAATAGATACACTACATGAATTTACCATTTTGAATTCACCCAGTTTTGAATTCGCCCACTGATGATGAGGGCGAAATAGGCAAAAATAATACAGGGGAAAAAACTTCCTCTGTATACATCACTGAAGATAAACTATATCCCTAAATATGCCCTTACCGTTTAGCTCTGTAAATAATGTTAGAACTTATCAACAAGACTTTATACTTAGATGCATTACTGACATTTTTGTATATCCATATTTATATCCATGGAAAATTGCATAATTTTTTTTTTTCAATTCCACAAAAAAAAACAAAAAACAAAAATAAATAACCAGAAGTTTTACGAATTCTGACTATATAACACATTATTCAGTAAAAGCTTTACAGGTCATATTATATTTGAGTAACTTCCAATTCCATTTGTATACTGGCAGTGCTTGTGAAAATTGCTATCTGTTCAATAGCTTTAGATGAAATTGACGCATGGATTTGTACAATGGTTTTGCTGTAGAGCGCAATTATCGGAGTGAAATTTGATGATTTTGAGAAGTGATGCCTCCCGTATTGGATATGGAATTTTACAATTGGTTGATTTTCATGTTATCACTTATGATTAGACAGATATGTTTTGTATCCCACTTCAGGTTTCATTTAGTTTTTCACCATCAAATATTTTCTGCTTCATACAATTTTTTTGGTGCAGAAATGGATGTTGTACTAAAGTGAAGTACATCAATTTCAGATCTTGAAATTGTATACAAGGAAATGGAAATCTTTAATGATGTACATTGTATGGGCTGTCAGCTGAAGTTGTTTTAGTTTCCCTATTCAGATGTATATAATTACGGCCATTAGATTAAGTTATTACAGTTTGCCTACATGTAGATGCAGAAGTACTTTATAAGGTCCAAAAACTGAAGTTATCAGAGTAGGTCATTGCAAATGTACATTATAAGGGCCAAACTGAAGTTACTGCAGTTTGTCCATGCAGATGTACATTGTACATGTAAGGGCCAACAACTAAAGTTATCACGGTTTTTCATTGCAAATATACATTATAAGGGCCAAAAACATTAGTTACTAGAGGTTGTATGGATGTAGATATAATTTGCCTTCTCATCTAAGGGCAAAATGGCGAAAATCAAAGGGGAGCAAAAATTTACAGGTATACTGCATACGATTTTAAAACTTTCTATCAAAATAACTAATGATTCAACAAATACTAGGCAAGACTTTTAGGACTTGATTTAATTTTTGAAAGGAAAAAAAGTTAAAACATTTGAATGGTGAATAAGAGGTTTTAATATCAGATTTATAAAACAATGAGATATCATGGCAGGCGCATGTGTAGATTCTTTATCCAAAATTTTGGAAAAAGTTTATAATAAATATACATATGTTGTGCTACATTTTGAATAATAGTAATTCTATCAAGACAGTATCCACCTTTAGCTATAATACTAAAAGTACTAAAAATTAAACCTATAATTCATAAAATCTTACCACACAGGTACTGCCAACTCTGATGAGGTGGTATACATGCACAGTCAAACTTGTCTATAAAAGCCACTGAAAGTAACAGGCAAAAGTAGCCGTTATAGACAGGTGGCCTAATTCACTAAAAAAGTTAACAAAGGTTTTGTTTGAATTACCTTTACACAAAGATAATTGTACTTGTAATTAAAACAACATTTTTTGATGGTGTTTCGTTTCTTGCTTGCTGTAACATATACAGTTGGAGCGTTATATATATATATATATATATGTATATATATATATATATATATATATATATATATATATATATATATATATATATATATATATATATATATATATACAGAAACATCAACCAAAATGTTAAATGTTTTGTTGTTCATTTGGCAAATTTACTCAGAATTTTACTGCTCCATTTATCTATTTTTTCATTTCGTTAGCTTGGCAGCTTTTGTTCAAACTGTCACTATTGGCACATTCTGATCTGAAGGTTTGACATGTTTGTTTTTTTTTGTTTTTTTTTATTATTTTATCTTAGTTTTTTTTTTTTGGTATTACATTTGGGTCACAGACTTCACGCCATATAGTGGTGAAGAATTAATTTGCTGACCAAGTACTTACCTAGCGATGGCCGCAGACAAAAACAATTATATGTCAAATCATTTTGATATATATTTAGTGATCTTGTAATAAACATGAGGATCTGACCAATCAACAGTGAGACGATCATTGGTAAATGATACAGACACAATAACACCAATCGTGGTCATCATTAACAGTACATATAAATATCAGTTTATCAACTTTGGAGTATCCCTTGATGCCAAATCCATTTGTTGACAGTCATTACCGGAGATTGCATCACATGAACTGTTTACTTATTTATACTGTGTGTCTAATATTTTTGTACTAGATCTACTAAAATAAGATGAATGGATGGGAAATAAACAAAACAGTTAAAAAAAGACACACAACCCCTTAAAAAAATAAATTTATCAGGTGAATGCTTATCTACAGTGGAACCTGTCTTGAGAGACCAGCTGTCGCGTGAGACCACATTATAAAGGAACCACTCTGTTGAATAATCCTGTATGCAAAACCTCTTTGAAGAGACCACCTGTCTTGGGAGACCACATTTCAGTGGCAGATTGGGTGATCTCTCAAGACAGGTCCTAGTTTAGTCCTTGCAGTGTAAACATTAAAAAGCATGATAACAAAGAAATCGACATTTTCTCATATTTCCTGTTGTCACTGTCAGTTATTTTTGTCACCTTAAGATTTTGCTTATACATTTGTATTTTGTGATATATTACTTTTGTGTAATACACAAAGAAACCTCTTCCCGAATTAAAATCATTATAGAGAATTTTGTTAACATAATTTAAACCTCTGTATATGGATATCACAATATTATTATTAATGTGGCTAACAAATTGTTTCTACAAAAATAGGCATTTTCCATCCTATTGTAGGGGGCCAAAATAAGGCCCCATACATTCCTAATGCAGGAAAAAAAATGCTTTTTTCCCAGTTTGCACTTGTAATTTCCCAATTGAAGTCAAATAACAATGAATTAGAAGAGATTTTTTTTTACAGTTTAAGTTTTGTGTATTTTTAGATTTCCCATCAATTACAATAAAATTTTGCTAAAATTCCCAATTCACAAGGCCCAGGTCCCTTTTACTAAAAAGTGTGGAAAAGCCTTGAAAAATGTTTAGTATAGGCTACACAGCATTGCAAACTGCTGAAAAAATGGCATGATAAGATTGTAGTTATATATTCAACAAAATATAAAAAAAACATAAATAACCTTTTTTTTCATCCAGTGATTAACAGATTTTAGATAAAATTATTTTTGAGTGCATGAACTCTCAGATTTTCAGGAATGCTAAATTTTTTTCAAAATCTATAATTTGACATGGTAGTGTATTTTCACTAATTTAGATGGCTTATTACTCATGATGAACTCATCAGCCCCTGAAAAACAATGGATTCTTCTGTAAATCAATGACTAAGACCAGTCCAAAGGTGTCTATAGGGGTGAATGAGTTAATCCGAGTGTCATTTGTCAGAGTGGGTCACAAATATTGCTAGATTTATTGTGATACAGTGAAACCACTTTCATTAATGACCAACTGCTTTGCAAGACCACATGTATCTTATCCTTGAACTCATTCACCCCTATAGACACATATGGACTGGCCAAGATCATTGATTTGTAGAAGAGTTCATTGTTTCTCAGGGGATGATGAGATAATTACGATCCATTTTGAGTATTGAGAGAGGGCATTTTAACATCAAGCTGGGTGGTCTTTCTCTAAAGACAGATACAGTAAAACCTGCTTTAGTGACCACCTGTGTATAAAGACCACCAGGTCATAAAGACCATTTTTTGCTGTACCCATTAGTACCATTTGTGTACAAATCAACCTCTATAAAGACTTGTTTTGTTGTGTCCCTAAGGGGGTCTTTATATACAAGTTTCACTGTAGTTTTATATTTTAACATAACCACTTGTGGTAGTTTAGTGGTAGACTATTTGACTAGCAAGCAGGAGGTCTTGGGTTCAATTCTTGGAAACAGGTCATACTAAAGACGTCAAAAAATGGTAATGATTGTTCACCAAGTGGTCAGCAAAAGAAGTGAGGGTCACAGGTCTTTCAGACAAGACTTAAGGGGGCATTAGCTGTGTTTACGAAAAAATATGATTTCGATTTTTTCTATTTTTACTACTTGCACTTAATGTGCAATCACAAAAAAATCTCATATTCCAATATGTTCAGCGTGGTACTCATATACAACAATTTTTATGCCTGTGTATATCTCTTTTTTGTTATTTTATATCAGTCTAAGAGGTAATAAAGGAAGGAAATTTTTTGGAAAAAAAAGCAAAAAAAAACCCACCAGCTAATGCCCCTTTAAATATCATGGCAGCTGAGGCACGTTAAAGATCCCTCACTGCTTTGTAGTCAGTCCATAGCATAGGTAAAAAATTTGTGTCACTTCACCAAAGCTGCCGACATCTCCATGTTAGTGAAAAATTATGTTGCAGGATGTTAAACAATAAAACTAACAAACAATATCATAACATATGTTTCGGAACAGGCACTCTTGCGAGTGAAATTGGATTTAATAACAGCAAAACCACCACAACAATCATGGAAAGATAACGGAATTATATATTTTCCTGTCTTCTTCTTGAGAATGCCAATAATTCACTAAAGAGTTCGCGTTGACCTATAGATTTTCATCCTTGTTTTTTTCTTGTATATACTGCTGATGTTACCCAGCGTTCAGCCTGGCCTCTTTAATCATCTTAAAGAACCCATTTTTCATGCAATAGATAATTGACTTAACAGTAACACCTAAATGTAAAACAAAATCGTATTATTGAAATTAAGTAGAAAACATCTTTAAACAAAACCGTTATAGGCTTTCACATTGAAGCTTGGCCACTGCAGTTAATAGCTTCAACATTGGAAAAGTGATCTAGCATACATATTGGCATACTTTTTCCATGTTGGTTGTGAAAGTTGGATTATATAACAGCAGAATGGTTGGCTTTTAATTCAACAACCCTTGAAAAACAATGGACTCTTCTGTAAACCAAAGATTTAGGCCAGTCCAAAAAAGTCTTTTGTATGATTATTAGTTGGTGTTTCCAAGAAAAACAACAACAAAAAAAGTTAGTTTTGAATTCCCCAGCAACAAAACATTTTTTATATTTATAGTTAGTTAATCAGTTGGTCGGTAAGTTGGTTAGTTTGTTTGATTGTAGTCAGTTAGTTTGTTAGGATGTCTGCCAGTTTTGTCAATATTTTAGTCAGTCAGTTTGTTAATTAGAATGTCAGCCATTCTGTTAGACAATCTTTTAGTCAGTCAGTTGGTGAGTTAGGATGTCAGTCATTCTGTTAGACAATCATTTAGTCAGTCAGTTGGTGAGTTAGAATGTCAGTCATTTTGTTAGGTAATCTTTTAGTCATTTAGAATGTTGGTTGGGTAGTCAGTTAGGTTGTCAGTTGTACGTAAGATATTTAGACATTTGGTCAGTCTATTTTTCAGGTTATTAATTCATTTTTAGTGAGTCAGTCAGTTTTTTTAGTTAGTCTATAAGTTGCATTTTTCAGATTCTACTGGCAGTCAATTGGTCATTCGTTCATAGTTAACACATCAACCCCTGAAATCACATTTGGACCTGCATGTCCATTTCAAAGAATGATTAAATCCACTTTTAGAATTCGAGGGTATATGATTTAGAAACAAAATTTCGTAACAATTTAACATGCAATATTAACTTGTTCACTCCCAGATTATGACATTAGATCATACTATTCATTGATTTGGGTGAATCCAAATGTGACCACAGGGGTTTGATGAGTTAAATTGCGAGCCGGCCTGGCTCAGTCGGTAGCGCGCTCGACTCTGGATCGTGAGGTCATGAGTTCGAGTCCCGCCGGCGACAGGTTGGTTTCCTGTCTTTCGGATGAGACAGTAAAAGCTGGAGGTTCCGTGTCACAGTAGGTGTTTTTTAAAGAACCCTACTGCTCAATGGCCGTAAGTGCCGAGCATAGGCCAAACTTTGAAGCCCTTCACCAGCATTTGGTGACGTCTCCATATGAGTGAAATATTCTCGAGTGGGACGTTAAACAACAATAAATAATGAGTTAAATTGTAGTCATTTAGTCACTTCATCAGATAGTTTGTTTTTGGGTTTTTTTTCTCATTCATTCCATAATATAGTTACTGAAGATCTGGAAATTTTTGCTCCCGTTTAATTTTCACCATTTTTCGCCCTTAGATAGGAGGGCAAATTTGATATAGAAGAGAAATTTTCAAGCAAAATGACTGAAGCTAGGACATATATGCCATCCATGAGACAGTGGTGATTTAGGGAGAATTTAACCCTTTCAACCCCATAGACCATAATAGACTGGTCTAATACAATAGAATAGAGCATACCATTAAGTTACTTGGTGGTGAAAGGGTAATAAGACAGGGTTAATGTCTTCTGTCAAAAAAAGGACGAAAATAATCCAAAACTTCCAGGTATACAGTAGTTATATACAGTCAAATCCAAATATACTGAACCCTGTTACATTTTTGTACATTGACGTTTTAATTTATTTGAAATGATTTTGATTCCCCAGATAAATACCCTTTTTTACAATTTTAACACAGTTATTTTGAAACCCATATTTATTTGAAAGAAAAATTCATTCCCCTTTGATTTCAATATTTTGAGGTTTTACTGCATTTAGTCATTTTATGAAACCTGTTACGTTGAAATTCTGCTTTATTTGAGTGATTGGTGATTCTTTGATCAAATATCTTTTTTATAATTTTAACAGTAATTTTGAAACCCATATTAATTTGGAAAAAAAAATTCCCCTTTGATTTCAATATACATGTATATATATATTTGACTGCATTTTGACTTTTCATCAGCTCGTTAGCAAGTTATATTTGCATTTAAATTCACACCAAACTTTTTTTTTTCTTTCAAATAGATGACTGTAGAACTGTCACATGTGTTTTTAATGACAGTAAACTATCAGCGAAAATCTTGTGATGTCATTATAGCATTTATACGGCAGTTGTAATTTCACAAATCTATCGTAACAAAAAAGTCAGTGGTTTCTGTTTGAATTAAAGTTTTTAATGTCGGATAATTGGTAACACGTTTTTGGTTGGCCATATTTTCAATGCAATGCCATTTCAGTTATGTATTGAGCTTTGAAATAAATCTTCTCCATCAATCAATATTTTGTGTCAAAAGGACGATGCTGTAGCATATGATATAGATGATGTTGTTGATGTGATAAGTACAGATATATGTAAATATTTGTTTGGCGTTTTGATTATTTTAAAGGTGTTTACTGTACATGCTTTGTCTAAAAGTGTCAATACGTACTTTATGCCTTGGGTGGCAAGCCATGAATTATTCTACACTCCCACCATTATCGGGAAAATTGACCTGTACAATTGTTTAGCGATACTGTTAATTTGTAGTCGTCACATTGTTAAAGTATAGTGTCTTACTATACGGAAAGTCTAAAATCGTAAAACAGATATGATCTTGTGATATCTGTCACTAAGTAGTATATTGTACGCTGGACTCCTGGTTAGTCGTTCAGTGGTTTGAAACTGGCTATCGGCAAAGGCGTAAGGCATTTAATCTTTTGGATTAAGGTGTAAATATTCAATGTTGTCAGTGGTTTTTAATTCATCAGAGAATTTATTGTAACTCAGGTAGGTAAAAAAATTTAGACTATATGTGGTTAGAGCTGGCAGTGATAGAAATAAGTTACAATCGTACAATAATCACTTTGATATTGATTTCTGCTGATCCTATTGGCTCATTCAGCTACAGGCTGAGTCTGTTTCTTTGCCAAGAGCTAGTCACTGATCTTTCGATTAAGACTTTCTTTCACCTGTGGACCAATGTCACAGCAGACACGGTATGGTAATGGACCATATCTGCGGTGCAATCAACCCATAGCACAGGTCAAAATTTGTGGCACTTCACCCTTAGCCGTGATTTTTACACTTATGTGAAAAATTCTTGGCAGGACTGTAAGATATCTTAAACGAGTAATATATGGGGCCTCCGTGACCAGGTGGTTAAAACATCGCGCTTTGAACCATGAAGTTTCTCACTTCTGGTCAGGACACAGGTTCGAGCCCCGCTGGAACCTAAGCTGATTTCTGTTAGAAAATTGGCCAGTTCATTTTCAGAAGGCTGGCAGTCTTTTCCTACTTACATTGTAACAGGCTCTCTCTTCCACCAATAAAGACTAGCCACCACCATATAACTGAAAAAAATGTTTAGTGTGGTGAAATACTCTATTCAGTTTTTTTTTTAAAAATGAGTAATTTACCACTTAAGGCGGTCATTCCTGGTTGATTATAGGAAGAGCACTGGTCTAACAAGTAACTGGATCAGGTTTCAATCCTTAATACTGAATATCTACTGTACCAAATTTGTATAGTAATACGATCAGTATGCATAACATTGCGAGTTGCATACTTTTTGAAAATATCAATAAAAACATATATAGTCAAACTTGCATTACAGTCCACCTCCATTTAAAGGGCACCTGCCTATAAAGGCCATTCAACCATAACCGTTGTTAACATTTTTATGATGAATAAACCTCTTTACAAAGGCCACCTGTCTATAATGGCTATTTTTGCCTGTTCCCTTGAGTGGCCTTTATAGACAAGTTTGATTAATGTACATGGTCTTGATGTAAAACTCATTTAGTCATACCAGATACATGTATACATGAAGATCAATATTCCTGCTTGCCACTCACTAAAACTCATATACTCACGAACTCACAAACTCATGAAACTTTTGTGGCTTAAGTTGAAAACCATATGGATGAGTCTTAGTTACGTGGTCCCATGTCGTTGCAGAATGTTACATCATAGGCTAAAATCGATGTCATTTTCTTTTGTCATCACAAAAATGGCTGGCATGTAATTGTTGATACAGTGGAACCTGTCTTGAAAGACCACCCGTACTGCCACTGAAATGTGGTCTTAAAAGACAGGTGGTCTCTCAAAACAGGTTTTATTTAAAGGATTATTGAACCAAGTGGTTTTCAGAAAGCGGTCTCAATAGACAGGTGGTCTTCTACGACAGTGGTCTCTCAAGACAGGTTCCACTGTATATATATATACAGTGAAATCTTGTCATGTCGAAAATTTTGGTTATGTCAAAGTCGAACGGCTGGTCTTGATTTTTTTACTATATATTTATACTAATTTTATTTCCGATATTTCGAACTTTTGATCTAAAAGTTTTGCTTACCTCAAAGTATATTTCTGGTCCTAAGTATCAAAATATTATAGACTTGGTACTTATTATCTCAAATATATCTTCCGCGATTGGAGGTCTACTGTCAGAAGTCACTGTAATTAATAATTTGTTTACCTGCAAAACAATGGACAATCAGCTCTTGTTAATTAGTCAAGGTGAAAGGGTAACTAATACTTGCTTTAATCCAATTTAAATTAAGCAGTAAATGGGGAGGTCATGTGAATTTCTAGATAATGAGATTCCACTGTGTATCGGTATATATTTACACTTATTACCATGGCTTTGGATTTAACTAAATGAAGCCATCTCTTGGGGCTACTATGACGGAGTGGTTTGAGCATTGCTATTTGAACCGTGATGGCATGAAGATGCTTACTTGCGGTCGAAGCAGGTTCGAGCCCCGCTGGGACTTAAGCTGGTTTTGTGAGAAAGTTTGCCAGTTTACTTTGGGGAAGGCATGTGGTCTCTTCCACAAACTGGCTGCCACCATATAACTGAAAAATTGTTGAGTGTGACATAAAACTCTGTTCAAAAATTAAAAATGAAGTGGTCTTAATAACTTGTATTCGTCAACAAATTTTAAGTGTGGAAGCGTTATATTTAATCTTGGTGAAATTTTTTTTTATCATGTTAGGGAATTTTTAACTGTTTTACTTTTAGGACAGGGGTCATGTAAATCACTGCCATGTTCTTGTCAAAAAAAAAAAAAAAAAAGAATGATCGGCAGAAATTTTAAAATCAAAAGAAATTTTAAAAAATTAGATAATTTACTTTGAGTCTGTAGCATATTATAGAATAATGGCAAAAGTGCAACAGTACTGTAGTCTGTATTGTAATAACGGGGATTGAGAAATATTGGTAAGCAGATGATCCAGCAATTCAGATCTGGTGATGACTCGTCTTATCCGAGGGCTACATATTATCAGAATTACGACTCGTATTCAATCATAGATTAGAAATCAAAATACCGTGGGTGTCTGCAGTTTAAACAAATATCAGATCTATATAAATCGTAGAATCGTAACAATGACATATTTTCATATTTGCCTGGTAAATTTGAATATGAAAAAAAAATTTTGAATGATCAGCTCTCGGAAAAATCCAATTTCATTAGCTTTTGATATATGAAAATTCTTGATATTATTTAAGCCGAAGATGGCCTCTAGGGGTTGCTCCGTTGTTGTAAGTGGAAACAGGTTAAACAGAATTGTTTGTTACAGACAAACAAAGTATCTGTTGCTTGATGTAGTAACAGATTGTTTTTTGTGTGATATTAACATTTCATTCCGTTTGATGATGTTGTCAGAGATTGGCTGTTTGGAATAATCGTGATTGATATATATGCCTTTGTGATAAAGTTTTGTATAGAATTACGAGCTCTTCGCATTTGAAGAGTCAAAGAGATGTAAATATTGTCTAAATAAACTCTCAATCGTTATTCTTTTTTTCATGATTTCTTTAATGCTGTTTTATTCCATGTGATATATTTTTATTCAAATTTTTCTTGTTCTGTCACAATTTCCAGTGTTTTTCTGTCTTCCTGAAACAGGGAACTGTACCTTTTGAATTGGTAATTTTGCCATATTTTTTAATTTTTTTTTTTATTTTTCTCAAATTGGTAAAAATCTAATGGCATTAGGAATATATCTGAAGCAAATTTCTCCAATGTTTTAGTGTTTAATTTATTCAAATTTACAAAGCTGGCTTTGTATCTTATTATATGCTGATGAATATTCAACTACTTTTTTTTTCTTGTTTATTTCTTGAATTAATTATAGAAGATACTCCTTTTCTTACTAAGAATAAAAATTGAGAATATTTTGATATGAAATTGGAATAAAATGTTACATTTTGCAGTTGGGAATCAGGCCTTGAACTGGACATGCACAAACCTTAAAAAAACCTGATTTCTCCGTTTTGTCAATCTCATTTACTGTTGAAAATGCAGAAAATTTTGAATTCAAATGTGGAAGAATATTTTGGGATTTCCTCCAAACTTATAGCTTACATGGTCTAAATGCCCAATCGGCATGCATGGATCTACAAAACATTGACCTGTGTAACTGAAAAATTATTGAATATACCCAGAAAATACAAATAAAACATAAACAAAATCTTGGCATATAACTGATCGATGAAGTTACCTCCCTTTAAAACTACCCTTTGTGTTTTCAGCAGTTATCTCAGAAAGTGAAATAAAGAGATGGGACAAAGGTATTCAGACACTGTCATTTTTTGTTATATATTTCATATAAAACCACATTTTTTCAAATAAATATTGGAAAGCCATTTCTGTTCGCATTTCAAAACAATGTTCACCTTTAAACAAAGAATTGAACCCAGTGTCATTATATATTTTGATTTTCAATTTCTAGATAAGAAATTTAAAGATTTATTTTTTTAAACAGAAAAATTTAATTTTGTGATGACAACTACCTGTACCTATATGGGTAATTAAAATTGTGACATCTAATTTTCACTTTCTGTTAAAATTGTCAAATATTTGAAATAACAAATTAGAAAATTACAACCAAACTTTGTCCTGTCTCTGTAGGTTGAGAGAAGTCATTAGAAGAAAAAAAATTATTCAGCATGATCTGATCTACACAAGAATCTGCATGATTGATCAGTTTCAAAAAATCCACAATCTACCATTCTTCAGAGTTATTTCCCTTTAAAAGTCCCAAGTTTTATAGTGTATAAGTTAGAGAGTGACCTTAACTTGCTCCTCACATATTTTTTTAGCTTATCTGGCCCCAAAGGCCAGGTGAGCTTTTTATATGGCCAATGTCTGCTGTCTGTGGTCATCTGTCGTCCATCATCCATCCGTTAACTTTTTCATTTAAACGACTATTTCTGAAGATTCATCAGACAGATTACAACCAAATTTGGCAGGGAGCTTGGTCCAGGAAAGGGGCTTCAAGTTTGCAAAATAAAAGGGGCTAGGACGTAGAGATCAAAGGTCAAGGTCACAGGCATTTAATTAAACAGAAAATATCAGTTTTTCATCAACTTTTAGACATTTATTACTTCTTCCAAAGAAACAATGGTTCACATTCAAACAAACTTGACAGGAAATATCTCTGTTTGAAGCTGCATAATGTTTGCAAATGAAAAGGGGCTAGGACCCACAAGGGGCTCCAAAAGGGATAACCAAGGGTTCTCTTCTCCACCATCAAAAACTTATCGCCACCATGTAACTGAAAAATTATTGAGTGTATCAGAAAACACCAATAAAACAAATTAATAGAATTTACATGTAATTTTCCTGATTGGTGGAAAATGTGGCTAGTTTGATTGGTCTTGGCAGTATTCCCAAAATAAGGTGTTGCAGCCTTACAGTACGTTGTATAAACTATTTTTTTATCTAATTTGTTAATTTATCCCAGGATAATTAAAGGATCTTTAGCTGTGTTTACCAAAAAAATATATTTCGATTTTTTCTACTTTTACTACTTGTACTTGATGTACAAGAACAAAAAAGAAAAAAGGTAAACACAGGCAAAAAAAAGTTTATATTCCTATTTTTTTTTTTTTTAAATAAGGCCAGGTCCAGAGTGGTATACATATATATTGCAACTGAAAAAGTGCCAAACCTGGGTTTCTCAAGCAATTTTCACAAATTCATTGGAATTTAAGAATTGTAATTCCTGTGTATTTCTCTTTTTTTTTGTATTGTGCATGTATATCAATCTTAGTAGTAAAAAAAGAAAAACAATTAAAAAAAAAAAAAAAAATAGCTGATGCCCCTTTAATCACGCAGTACTGCTATACAATTTAAGCAATATACATTTGTATATCTTCATGTCATCAGTTTTGAAATGAAAAACCGATTATTGTTGTTTGTTTGAAGTAAACACACAGTTTTGTTTTGAAAACATTTGAGTAATAAAATCAATATGATAACAAACGTATCTATCAGCATTATAAAACCTGCCATTTTTAGTATCCTTTTTCTTTTGTTTGCATATGGCATGGTGTCAAAAAGTTTCTCCATTGTTTACATTCTGGTGTTACGGATGTTTGGAAAACAAATAAAACAGGTCAGAGTTCTCTCCCCTTAAAACAATTATGGACTTTTATTGTGAAATATGATTTAGAGTAGATCCTGACTTACTTGTGAGTGAAAAGAAAAAAATAGGACATAAAAGGTTATTGATTGTTAACCCTAACAACACTATAGACCATAATAGACTGATCTGAAACAATAGAAAAAAGCATACCATTTAAATACTTAAGGGTGAACATGTTAATAAACAGTTTACCAAAGAACTGTTGACAACATTTGGTGGAATGATGGTTGTATAAGTTAATTTGACTGTGTCCTAAGGTTCATGTAGCTGTGTCCTAAGGTTCATGTAGCTGTGTCCTATAGGATCATGTTACTGTGTCATAAGGACATGTGACTGTGTCATAAGGTTCATGTAACTGTGTCCTAAAGTTCATGTGACTGTGTGCTGAGGTTCACATGACTGTATAATGTTTCATGTGGCTGTTTCTTAAGATTCATGTGGGTGTGTCCTAAGGTTCATTTCACTTTGTCCTGTGTTTCCATGTGGCTGTGTCCTAAGCTTCATGCACTGTGATATGAGGTTTATTTGGCTGTGTCCCAAGGTTCATGTGCTGTGTTATGAAGTTAATTTGGCTATGCTTTAGGGTAAATTTGCTGTGTCATAAGGTCCATGTGACTGTGTCATAAGGACATGTGGCTGTGTCATAAGTACATGTAGCTCTGTCATAAGGACATGTGGCTGTGTCATAAGGACATGTGCCTGTGTCATTAGGTTTAGCTGTGTCATAAGGACATGTGGCTGTTTCATAAGGGCATGTGGCTGTGTCATAAAGTTCATGTGACTGTGTCATAAGGACATGTGGCTGTGTCATAAGATTCATGTGGCATGTCATAAGGACATGTGACTGTCCATAAAGATGTGTTTCTGTGTCATAAGGTTCATGTGGCTGTCATTAGGTTCATGTGACTGTGTCATAAGGACATGTATCTCTGTCATAAAGTTCATGCAGCTATGTCAAAAGGTTCATGTGGCTGTGGCATAAAGTTAATATGACTGTCATAAGGACATGTGGCTGTGTCATAAGGTTCATTAGGCAGTGTCATAAGGGTCATGTGACTGTGTCATAAGCACATGTGGCTGTGTCATAAGCACATGTGGCTTTATCATAAAGTTCATGTGGCTGTGTCATGAGGTTCATGTAGCTGTGTCATAAGGTTTATGTGGCTGTGTCATGAGGTTCATGTAGCTGTGTCATAAAGTTCATGTGGCTGTGTTATGAGGACATGTGGGTGTGTCATAAGGACATGTGGTTCTGTCATAAGGTTCATGTAGCTATGTCATAAGATTCATGTGGCTGTGTCATTAGGTTCATGTAGCTGTGTCATCAGGTTCATGTGACTGTCATAAGGACATGTGGCTGTGTCATAAGGACATGCAACAGTGTTATGAGGTTCATGTGATTGTGTCATAAGGTTCATGTAAATGTGGCATAAGGATATGTGGCTGTGTCATAAGGTTTTTGTGGCTGTTTCATAAGGACATGTGGCTCATGAGGTTCATGTGACTGTGTTATAAGGTTCATGTGGCTGTGTCATCAGGTTTATGTAGCTGTATCATAAGGTTCATGTGACTGTCATAAGGACATGTGATGTGGCTGTGTCATAAGGACATGTGACTGTGTCATGAGGTTCCTGTTGCTGTGTCATAAAGACATGTGGTTGAGTCCTAAGGTTCATGTTGTTGTGTCATATGATTCATGTGGCTATGTCATAGGGACATGTGACTTTGTCTTGAAGTTCATGTTGCTGTGTCATAAGAATCTGTGGCTGTGTCATAAGCACCTGTGACTGTGTCATAAGGATATGGGACTGTCATAAGGTTCATGTGACTGTATCATAAGATTCATGTGACTTTGTCATAAGATTAATTTAGATGTGTCATAAGGTTCATGTGACTGTGTCATAAGGACATGTGACTGTGTCATGAAGTGCACGTGGCTGTGTTATTAGGTTCATATGGTTGTGTCATAAAGTTCATGTAGCTGTATCATAAGGTTCATGTGACTGTCATAAGGACATGCAGGTATGTCATAAGGTTCATCTGACTCTGTCATAAGGACATGAGATTCATGTGGCTGTGTCATAAGCACATGTGGCTGTGTCCTAAGGTTCATGTGACTGTGTCATAAGCACATGTGGCTGTGTCCTAAGGTTCATGTGACTGTGTCATACTTAAAAAACAGTTTCATCTTTAATCAGTTTCAAAACACTTGCTGTTGTAAGGATTCTAGAATAAATTTGTCAGTTCTAATGGAGTAAATCTTGATACATTCTAGAGCATTTGTGAAGAGAATCTAGAATGCTTAGTGTTTCTGAAGCTATAGATATTTTAGATGAACTTTTTTTGTGTTGTAGTTGAAATTTCAAAATACATTTGTACTTGCTGTTGTTAAGATACAGTGCACTGACAAATTCTAATGGAATGAATGTTGTTGCATTCTGGAATATTCTTTTTAAGAGGTTCTGGAATGTCTAGTGATATTGAAACTACACAGTTTCTTGTTTTGGAAGTATTGTGGTTTTCTAGATCATATATACTGTAAGTGTACAGAGCTGTAGAAATGCTTATGTTACCAATATTGTAAAGATTTTAGGGCACCTGTTGTACAAAATGTTACAAAGGTTCAGGGACACCTGGGATCACTTCTTTTGTGAAAGTAATGTAATGATCTTTAAAGCTGGGCCCTTGAAGCTAGCTTGAAACTTAATAACTCAAGTCTCTTTTTACTCCACCTCAGCTTAACCTGAAATCTGATTGGCTGAGCAGGCCAAGTTAAGAATATTCTCAGACTTAATTGGCCCCATTGTTATATCTTCAGAATACTTGCAATAGCAATTGTTTGAAATCCGTTTTAATGACAGTGAAATTCATATCATTACTACTTGTATGTTTTCTGTTCACACAGGTGGAATTCTAAAAGTCAGGGGCTAGTCAAGAAGGGTCACTTCAGATAAAGGGCTTATGCGGTGTCTATGATCCTACGATGACATCATCACAGTCCAGACCTCGCTGTTATGCTGAATTCACTCACCCATCTGTTCGAGATGTCATCAACCTCAACAATTATTCCACACTCAAACTGGCTCTTCTGGGTAAGTAGAATTTACAATTTACGATTTATAACATGATTACAACAAAATTATGGAAGCTAATCGCAGGGAAAGTGTATGATAAAATGGAACATCTCTGTTTGCCACTCACTGAATCGGTATGTTTAATCATCCTGTCGTAATACTATCTGTTTTCTAGTCTGACGAGTTATGTCCCCTGGTGCTCTGTACCTTGCGCTCAAGGGACAGATAAGGACAAAACCACCACAGTGAATATTCCGCTTTCTGACATCGTAATTGGAAGTTTTAAAACTTCTCCTGGTTAAAACAATTGCAGAAGTTTGATATTTAATGATAATCTTCTTGCTAATACAACTATGTCGGAAAAACAATTGTGTCACTGCAGTAATTATTTACGTCATAATTTCTTGTCATCGGGTGTAAAGAGTCCCCTAAATAACGATAAATCGGTAAATCTATGGTAACAACAGTTGGACTGTTTGTTTTCGAAATGGTGTTCCCACTTAAGATAAAAATCAGCCAATCAGATTTTGGATTATAATGAACCAGTCATCACTGTTTAAGACTACTGATTATCTATCTCTTGATCTCGGTAGTTAGAATGATCGTTGAACCCTAGATTGTGGAATTATGAATGCAAAGGTCAAGATTTCTAGGGTGCATACAATAGGGTAAGAAAATGATCTGTTTCCTCATATCCATATGGAAACTCTACAGGTCCTATACTTTTTCCAGACACTCTTTGAGAATGATCCAGAATGTTTCATTTTATATTCTGTGGGAAATAATATGGATAAGTTTTCTCATCAACACCTGGGAAAATGTTATAATGTCAATTTTGGATCGTAGATTGTTGCTGTTGGGATAATGAGGTTTAATGCATGTATTATTGCATTTTATGCCTTAAGCAATCAAATATTTCGAGGATGAAATAAAGGTTTATGCATATGCATTCTTTGAAAGAACCAACCATCAACTGAATTTTTTTTTAATTATCCATACAACTTTTTCTTTACTCTCTCTCTCTCTCTCTCTCTCTCTCTCTCTCTCTCTCTCTCTCTCTCTCTCTCTCTCACTGTATACATGTATATATTACCTTGTTGAAGTACATTTCCATGGAAACAGGAAAATTACCAATGGAACTAAAGAATGTTTGCTGAGACAGGTAATTTATTCAAAATTGAAAATGTAGGGCAAAATCTGAAATGAAATATTACTTGCATACATGTCCCAGTAACTTTCAACAAAGTTATGGCCCTTTGTTAGAGTAAAAGTTCAAATAAAAAATAACTGATGCAACACTTACATTTAGAGGTTTAATTTAATGTAATACCTAGTATAGAAATTTGTATTAAATGCAGATAAATAATAATCTAGCCCAAATTAAAATTAGTTAGTATTATAAAAATCAACAGCATGGGTGCACTTTGCTTTTCAGTCTGATTAATTGAGTGCAATAGAAATAATCTGTGTAACATTTTAGTACGCAGTAGTATATATTCAACAGAAAACCTCCTAAGTATTTGATAAACAATAATAATGAATGTATAACTTTTAAAAAACAGAAACATTTTCAGCTCACCTGACTTACAGTCACCACTTTTCATCCATAATCCAGCCACTGTCCTTCCGATAGACATTTTCAAAAATCTTTTCCTTTGTACCAGCCAAATTATTATGATAAATGATCGTCAGGGATGTAGATATAAGGGTTATAATAATATTAGTAGATTGTGACCCATATAACCATTCCTTCCTTGTGATTAATAAACTTTTTATTTTTTCAATTTTTTAAAAAAAAAATTATGATTTTTTTTTTTTTTTTTTTTGCGGGGTTAGGGGGGGGGGGGGGTTGGTTAAAGCTTGTTTTTCATTCTGTGTCATTGAACACCAATATATTTAAGAATCCCAGTTTGACAATTATTCACTTGCAAGTGATTAATTCAGCCTTACTATATGTATATGCATACCTTATTCTCACCAAATATATAGGAATATAAGATATTTTATGCCTGTATATACCTCTTATTTGTTATTGTACATCAAGTGCAAGTAGTAAAAGTCGGTAAACACAGTTAATGCACCTTTAACCCATTCACCCCTAATGACACACTTGGACTCTTCTAAGTCATTGATTTACAGAAGAGTCTATTGTTTTTCAGGGGTTGATGAGTTAATTAAGTATATGTAAATATTCTAACGAGGATGATTACAAGTCAGGGCTTTTTTTCCTCCAGATTTATAACCAATATTGGGCTAAATTCCCAATCCCAAATCATATCCCCTCCCCCTCCATTTTTTTTTTTTTTTTTTCTTTGCCGAAAATTCCCAATCAGGAACATAGCATAACATTTTTTCATTATTTCTCATTTTTATGCCGATATTGTCTATCATTTTTTTCTTGAAAGTTGAAATATGGCAGCTTGACAATAAAAAAGATAAAAAAAAATAGTAAATAGCAAAATAAATGAAACAAAGAAATTAGAAAAAATAAGAGAAAAATTCCCAGTTTGAGCCAAAATTCTGCAAAATTCCCATTCCAGTGCCATGACCCATGTTCCCAATAAGTTAAGAAAAAAACCCATTAGTATAAAATTTATTTTAACAATGTTAATTAAAAGTATTTGTATATATTCTAATGACGTAATTACCAGTATAGAATTTATATATTTTAATAATGTCAATTCTAAGCGTCATACATTTTCTAACGATGTTAATTATTGCTATCATAGCACATATCACACGAGATACTGAACGGCTTATGTTACATTGTTAATGCAATTTTTGACACTTTCCCTTAACAAGAGACTTTGTGCTCGTTATTGCACAGTGCGAGATATCAATCAATGACAGAGGCAAGGAATCTATTTACGATGGACAAGATGATAAAGATGTGCCGTCAGGAGACTTTCTTATTTGTGATGGAAGAATACATCACTGACGATTTGAACATGTATCTAAATAAAATCGGGAATTGTCAGTACTAGATTATCTGCAATCTAAATTGTGTGATTGGAATATTTGTTAAGTTTTGGAAAATCTGTCGTGGAGAACCACTGTCATACTTTAGACAATAAAAATACAACTGTCAGGAAATATCACCTGTCATGAATGACAACTGTCAGGAAATATCACCTGTCATGAATGACAACTGTCAGGAAATATCACCTGTCATAAATGACAACTGTCAGGAAATATCACCTGTCATGAATGACAACTGTCAGTCAGGAAATGAATGACACCTGTCATAAATATCACCTGTCCTACCTATTCGGAAATACCACCTGTCATGAATGACAACTATCAGGAAATGATAACTGTCAGGAAATATCACCTGTCATGAATGACAACTATCAGGAAATATCACCTGTCATGAATGACAACTGTCAGGAAATATCACCTGTCATAAATGACACCTATAAGGAAATACCACCTGTCATGAATGACAACTGTCAAGAAATGATAACTGTCAGGAAATATCACCTGTCATGAACAATTGTCAATATATTCTATTTGTCATGAATGACAACTGTCAGGGAATATCACCTGTCATAATTAACAATTATTAGAAAATATCACCTATAATGATCAATAGCTGTCAAGATATGCTACCTGTCATGTATGACAACTGTCAGGAAATACCACCTATCTCAGAATACATCTGTCTTGAAGAACCACTGTCATGATATAGACAATAAAAATACAACTGTCAGGAAATATCACATGTTATGAATGACAACTGTCAGGAAATACCATCTGTCATAAATGACAACTGTCAGGAAATACCATCTTTCATAAATGACAACTGTCTTTGGTAAATGTTTGGAAAGACCACTTGCCTTTAGAAGACAATTGTCAGGAATATCATCTGACTTAGAAAACAACAGCTAGGTAAGACCTGCTGTTTTGAGAGATCATTGTCATGGGATATCACCATGAGGTCTTGAGAGTCTTAAGAGACCACTGGAAGGCCACCTGAACTGCTCACATTGGTCTAGTGGTGGAGCCTTCAACATGCAAGCAAAAGGTCCCATGTTCATTTAATGATACTGTAAAGGGATTTAATTCCACGGGTTGTAATTTTCACATTTTTCTCTCTTCTGCAACGATCACAGTTTTTTGAATTCGCAGATCGAAAATAACTTCCACTACTACTAGGTCCTTTTTATATATATATATATATATATATATATATATATATATATATATATATATTATTTTTTTTTTTTTTTTTTTTTTTCCTTTAAAATTTATTCCTTGTTTCTTAATTTCACTGATTTATCAACACCGTGAATATAGCTAATACCAATACTGCAAGTTATCTCCCCTGTACAGTATTAGATCATACCTAAGATTTTAAAGGAGGTCATGAATTATCCTTTGCCAAGCTCTAGACTAGAAGTGAAAGTCACAGGTCTTTCAGATGAAAAGCAAGGTCCAGTGTCGGGGCACATATGGGATATTAAAGCATAAGCACAGGTCAAAATTTGTGGCACTTCACCTATAGACCCTTTAACGTAAACTGGGATCCTGTGACTCAGTGGCAAAATGATACAGAGACCCACAAAAACATAGACGTCATTATAGTAACTGATTGTTTCTTGATGTCATTTTACTGAAATCTTTTTTTTTTTTTTTTTTTTTTTTTTTTTGCCACTCAAAGTTACAGAACCGCAGATATTGTAAAAGGGCCTATAGGCTGTGACACCTCCATATATCCAAAGTGAGAAATTCTTGACGGCACATAAAATAATCGTAAAACAATCCTTAAATTTCCTTTTTTTTCTGCCTTTCATTTATCAGTGTTATAGCTTTTGTTTTTGTTTTTTCTTTTTGTTTTAGTAAGATGATTTATATTAACGTGTAGCGTAAGTTTCACGTATCTTTATTTTGCTGTATGGTGACTACATCATTAGTAAGTGATGGATGGGAAATGAGAGCCTAATAGAAGAACCCATAGATTTTCTGAACATGCACAAAATGGTGACTTTGCGAGCAGAAAGAAATTAAAATTGCTGAGTTCTTCGTTTATCAGTTTTTAAATCGGCACAGAATGTTTATACACACACGCAATACATGCAAAGTAAATAAAAAACGTGTGACGACTATATGATAAAGTAACAGTCCCATAGAAAACCTGGAAATTGGTCCATCAGAGAGGCAATTCTTATTATTTCTAATCTAATCAAATACGTCATTTTCGTCTGTAATATTTCCAAATGTTGATTTTCCTGATATGCACTGTGATTGTTCCGAGATACAAACTGCTTTTAAATGGTCTTGACAACTCTTTATAAGCCTGAAGCCATTTCGTTTATCGGCAGAATACGTTGAGTGTTTTCCAGTTATTCGTAAACGATTTGTTTTGTATTTGATATATATATTGATAAATTTCATCACATTTTACGACACAACGTGATTATTTTGTATTTCAGAATGAGTCATATAAAGTCACCGAATTTACTCAGTAGTCGAGCTCAACTTTTATTTTATCGTCTTGACAATATTTGTAAAAAAATTTTGATCTGACTGAATCGGAAACACATTAATATTTTTCATAATTCATGTAAGAATTTTAGGTCACACTTCCGAGATATCTGCAAAAAAATGAATATATATGTTGATTAGGATACCAGGAATGACAACCTGTCCATTTTGGGCAGAGTTTCTCCGTTGTTTTTGTGTTCAAATCTGCGCCTCTGATTTCCTATTCAATTCTCTGGTTTTTTTTTTAAAAATCTAGATTATTTTTTCATGTGAAAAAACAGAAAAACACTTAAATTTCACAAATTTTCGGCCACTTGGCCTTTATCAAGTGAAGGACGACAATATGTATATCAGTTACATAGTATTAAGTCTGCACAATACAATTTTGCACTGGAGCTTTGTATTGTACAGACTTAATACTATGTAACTGATATACATATTGTCGTCTTTCACTTGATAAAATTTGTGAAATTTGAGTGTTTTTCTGTTTTTTTGCATACTGATACTTCCCTTTGGAGGACATTAAATTTTATTGGAATTACTTTTTCATGGGTTAGAAATTGTAAATACACTAATTCAAACTAGGAGAATGCATCTTTTAGCACCTAATTTTCAAAATTTTCCAGGGGAGCATGCCCCCATACCCCAATAGTGGGCTCGGTCCTTTGGCACGCACATTAAGACTCCGTGTTTTTTAAATATCTAAAGTTGGCATCTCTGGAATACTTAAAATTTGAGTATGACATTGTACTCAAACAATTTTTTAATATTACATATTGAAGTTTTCTTCAAGTGAGCATTGAATTTCGTTGTTATTTACCATCGTTGTACATCAATACATACAAACACCATACATGACCAGTTGCAGCATTCATTTTGTGTGTTTTTATGTTAAAATCATGAAAAATTAGTTGAACTTGAGTACTGAGTAAATTTGGTGACTTTTGGCCTAGATTTGTTCAGATATATTCAAATATTTATATCCTTTATATTTAATTTTGATAGAATTAAGTTTTCTGTATATTAACTGGTTTATCGCCTACTCCAAAAGCAAAAGGATTTGTGACACAAGTCCTAACATTGTTATAATGTCCAAAGCAGAGTTCTTAATTTTGGTACAGCATCTTGCCAAAAATGAGTCAACTAAAATCATCATTTTTCCATAGCTTTCTATGCTAAATCAAATTCTTAAAAATAACTGGCCTGACTTATAAACTCGTTGAAATCTTGTTAAGTTTTGCTTATTTGTGTTGACGTCTATGAACTATCTTTCTAAATAGGTTTGGAAGGTGTCAGTTTCTTTTAATGAAAACTACAAGTTTTTGTAAGTCACAAGCAATCCCTTCTTTGTTCATAGGAAGTGGTGTCAACAAAATATGTACTGCAAAGAAAAATGTTTCTCAGAAATAAATTTTCAGATGAGTTTAAAATTAATATCAGATGATGTTCAATAGACTTTTTTATATAAATATATGAATTTTGACAAGAATATTGATGCAAGCATTACTTTGTGGCAGGTATTTGAAAAATGGCAATAGTTGACTCACTTTTGGCATGGTACTGTACATCCACATACATGCAGACCTGTCCAGTTATTGGAGACATGTTACTTATCATTTATTCTGTAAATCATCATTCAAATATCAGATAGACATGCTAAATGTGTCAGACTCGGTGCACTATAGCTGAGGAAAATGACATTGTTATGGACTGTCGACCTGGAATTTTTGCCCCTGGTTATTTTTTATCCATTTATGACAGAACATATTCACCCCATCTTACCGGTAAATTTACCCTAAATCACACAACAGGTGGTCACTTAAAGGAGGTTTTATTTGAAGACTTAACTACTTAACCATGTGGTTTTCAGAATGTGGTCGCATAAGACAGGTGATCTTCTGAGACAGTTATCTCACATGACAGGTGGTCTGTGACAGTGGTCTCACATGACAGGTGGTCTGTGACAGTTATCTCACATGACAGGTGGTCTGTGACAGTGGTCTCACATGACAGGTGGTCTGTGACAGTTATCTCACATGACAGGTGGTCTGTGACAGTGGTCTCACATGACAGGTGGTCTGTGACAGTTATCTCACATGACAGGTGGTCTGTGACAGTGGTCTCACATGACAGGTGGTCTCACATGACAGTGGTCTCACAAGACAGGTGGTGGTCTGTGACAGTGGTCTCACATGACAGGTGGTCTGTGACAGTGGTCTCACATGACAGGTGGTCTGTGACAGTGGTCTCACATGACAGGTGGTCTGTGACAGTGGTCTCACATGACAGGTGGTCTGTGACAGTGGTCTCACATGACAGGTGGTCTGTGACAGTGGTCTCACATGACAGGTGGTCTGTGACAGTGGTCTCACATGACAGGTGGTCTGTGACAGTGGTCTCACATGACAGGTGGTCTTCTGTGACTGGTCTCACAAGATAGGTGGTTGTCTGGGACAGTGATCTCACAAGATATGATCTGTGACAGTGGTCTCCCAAGACATGTAATCTCCTGTGACAGTGGTCTTAAAAGACAGGTGGTCTTCTATGACAGTGGTCTCACAAGACAGGTGGTTTTCTGTAACAGTGGTCTCATAACACATGTGATCTCCTGTGACAATGGTCATAAAAGACAGATGGTCTTCTGTGACAGTGACCTAACAAGACAGGTTATCCTATAAATTATATAAGTACAATCATTTCTTCAATATCACAACAAAATAATCAGACTTGAGGTATATGACAAATCTCCTAAGATGTCAGAAATGACACATTAAAAACAGGCAAAATTTTGTTACAATATTTAAAAAAAAGAAATCTTTCAATTTTTGCTGCCATATAATATTCGCCATATTTACCCTGAGATGAAAGGGAGAATTCAAAATGATGGCGAAACTCTCAAGCAAAAGACAATCATGACATAAATTAGACTATGGTGAATAAGGGCAAATTTAAGACGACGTTAATGTTTTCTGTTGCAAAGGGCAGAAAAAAAATACAGGGGCAAAAATTTCCAGGTATACAGTAATCTTACTACTGTCGTAAAAGGGCAAAAAGTACCTGGGGCGAAAATTTCCAGGTATAAATAGTAATGTTGCTGCCAACGATTTCCAAAGGAATTCTTAACCTAACTTCAGGACAGTGTCGAGATAGAATCAATGATATAGTTCTAATTTAATACATACATTCCGCATATTACTATTTCACTGAAGGCAAACTGGGTAATGAGAATAGTAGACAAATATCAATATCAGAGCTTCAGTAACAATAACACTACGGAGAGTCATAACTTACGAACACCGAACACCGCAACATGGCAGAAATATTTGTCATTTTGGCAAGATAACATGGAGTTAATGCCATACTTTTAGTTGTGTATGTTCACAATGGTGCTAAATTTATGTTTTAATATTGTTATTGTTGTTGTTGTGTTTGTTTATTTTATGAGGCATGTTCTTGTCCTCACATTATGTCATCTCTCACTCTTTATTCTATTAATTTATTGCTTGGTAAATGTCTTGTAATAAAACATTGCCTGCTGTGCTCTGTAGCCAAGATATTATGTAGATGATAGATAGAAATACAGACAGATAGATACATAGAAAGATAGTTCGATACATAGATAGATGCATAGATAGATAGATAGATAGATAGATAGATAGACAGATAGATAGACAGATAGATACATAGAAAGATAGATATACAGAGATAAATGCATAGATAGATAGATAGATAGATAGATAGATAGATAGAAAGATAGATAGAAAGATAGATAGAGGTAGACAGACAGACAGATAGATAGATAGATAGATAGATAGACAGAAAGATAAATAAATAGATAGATAGACAGACAGATAGATAAATAAATAGATAGATACAATGTAGATCGATAAATAAATAGATAGATAGATAGATGGGTGGATGGATGGATGGATGGATGGATGAATAGATAAACAAACAGACAGAGACAGGCAGACTCATAGATAGATAGATAAATGAATGGATGGATGAATAGACAAACAGACAGACACAGAGATAGATAGATAGATAGATAGATAAATAGATAGATAGATAGATAGACAGGTAGGTAGATTGAAAGGTAGAAAGTGATAGATAAATATAGATAGAGATAGATGAATATACAGACATTAATTTTTATTGATTACTTATCATAAAAGGATCAGTAAATGATAAACATATGTAGAGTGTAACGAGAGTTTTGAAACCAGGCAAAAGGTAAATTAGCTAAAAGCAAAAGCTAAGTTTAATCTGGTAAGCCTGTACGATTTGAAGATGAATTGTGAAGTATCGGAGCTGCTGGTTGACTCTTTAATACTATACGTATAACATGGTTGTTCTGGTTAACCAGACACCCAGTCGTGTCCATGATGAAATATTAAACAGAAGAATTATCTACACAATGTTCCACTGTGTTGTAATTAGTTATAGCATACATGATTTAATCATCGTACCTTTGGTGCACAAGTCAAGCCCCATATCATCCAATAACTTAGCTTACCTGTGAATAACTGTAAAATGAAATAAAACAATCTGAAGAGCATTGTGTGAAAGTTGTGTCATTATTTATTTATCTGTGACCTTCTTTTGAGGGCATTAATGTTGGAGAGTGTCCTCAAAGGATGGAACATGAATGGAACTGGAGGTTTTTATTTCATCTCCTGTAATCACTTGGACTACAGAGGAACCTGGCTATTAAGACCACTTAACTGACTGACACAAAGTGGTCTGATTAGAGAGGTGGTCTATTAAGTGAGGTTCTGTACTTATTGTATATTTACCATGAGACTAGGAATTGATGGTCTGAAATGTGAGGTTGTCTCTCAAGTGAGGTGGTCTTTAGGTGAGGTTCCACTGTATGTATTAACCTCATATGAAAGGGATGATATATCATTGTTTTTGTACAAAAGTGATTTAAGAAATAGGAAAAAAATGAAATGACACAGAAGATGTTGCTTGATCAATTAAAAATACATAGCATGAGTAAACTGGACTGTAGACAGATGTAGATGAAGAAGTTGATGTATGACATATAAGGTGATATCATCTGATTAAGGTGATGTCACTGTGAAAAAGGTGATGTCACTGAATAAGGTGACATCACTGTAAATAAGGTGATTTCACTTAATGATGTGATACCACTCTGAATAAAATGATATCACTGTGATTAAGATGATGTCACTGAATAAGATGATGTCACTGTGAATAAGATGATGTCTCTGTGATTAAGATGATGTCACTGTGATTAAGATGATGTCACTGTGAATAAGATGATGTCACTGTGATTAAGATGATGTCACTGACTAAGATGATGTCACTATGATTAAGATGATGTCACTGATTAAGATGATGTCACTGTGAATAAGATGATGTCATTGTGATTAAGATTATGTCACTGTGAATAAGATGATGTCACTATGATTAAGATGATGTCACTGTGATTAAGATGATGTCACTGTGAATAAGATGATGTCACTGACTAAGATGATGTCACTGTGATTAAGATGATGTCACTGATTAAGATGATGTCACTGAATAAGATGATGTCATTGTGATTAAGATGATGTCACTGTGAATAAGATGATGTCACTATGATTAAGATGATGTCACTGTGATTAAGATGATGTCACTGTGAATAAGATGATGTCACTGAATAAGGTCACCTCATTCTGAATCAGATGATATCATTGTGAATAAGGTGATATCATTGTGAATAAGGTGCTATTATATGACTCGTGGTTTTTGCGTCCGCTGATTGGTTGCAACTATGGCAATTTGTATTGATAAATCCAAGTATTAATCGAAGAAGCGCTACTTTCATTCATTTGACAGTCCAGAGGGCCATGGATTGTCATGTCCCCTCTCATGTTTCCGTTCTTTTCCTATTTGTGTAAGCATATAATACTGGATGAAGCAAATGCATAAACCAATGAAAAAACAGCTTTAATTTAACCATTGGTCCTAATCATTCATGAAAAAGGAATAGCATAAATATTTTGAAAATTGTTCTGAGCAGGAGTTAAACATTAAATATGAATCAAGATGTTTTTTTTTTTTTGTTTCAAATTTTGAAAAAGTCATATAATAAAACAATTACTAACTTTAATTTCGGGTGACATAAGGCTTTATCAGTTCAAAGAAACATGATATTAACCTCGGCTTCGTCTCGGTGAATATCATGCTTCTTTGGACTGATAAATCCTTATGTCACCCTCAACCAAAGTCAATACTTGTACAATGTCACTGTGAATAAGGTGGTGTCACTGTGAATAATGTGATGTCACTAAGTGACAGCACTGAATAAGTGACATTACTGAATGATAGGACACCAGTGAATAATAGGATGTCACTGTGAGCAAGGTTGCCTCACTTTGAATAAAGTGATATCGCTGAGTGAATGAGGTGATGGCACTCTAAATATTTTTATAAGATTACCTCACTCTGAAAAAGGTGATGTCACTCTGAATAAGGTGTTTCCATTCACAAATTTTCTGAAATTTTGTATGTTGACAGTTATTGACCTTTGGTATAATTCTGAATTGGTAGCATAACTTTGCCCATATTTAAGCTCAAGCTTGTAAGTGCCATTTTAATGGAGTGGAGCCTGGCTCCAAATAACGGCTAACAATCAGCTTTCATTATATTTTTATTTCCACACCGCAGATATGAATAGAAAAAAATGTAATTTTTCAATGATGCCGATTTCTCTCACTTTCCATTTCTCTTGTCAGCCGGTTTTAATCATGTGAACTACTATATATGTTTGTTACGAATATGAGATATCGCAACCCATCAATTCTTTATTCGTGTGAGTGTTGCGATGACTCTGTCTAAGAGACTCAATCAGTTGGAAAACTTTTTAATTTGATAACTCTCGGTGTTAACTTTGAAAGAAGACTATGACAGCTATGTGATCTATTTATAATTAAATTACGGAAGATTGATCGACAACTTGTATTTACTTGCATCCCATCGTAGAAGTTCAACAGTAATTTACATGCATCTTGTAATGACCCATATTTATAATGGATTAATGTTCGTCTTCGCAACCTTCGGAATTCTATATTGACATTTTTACACTAAAATTGTACTTGGAATCTCTTTTGGACTTATTCATGTTAGTGATTTTCAAATGAAATCTGATATTTCTAACTGTTCCCAGTTTGCTGTATAATAATTAAAGCATTTGCCTCTCCATTTTTAAGCCCCCCCCCCGCTCCCTTGAGATAGAGGAATAGGAGGGTGGGGGTATGGATTGGGGGGGGGGGCATATGTTTTTAGTTTGTCTGGTTGTCCACAAGTCTATTTGCAACAATCCATCAAATAACTTGGGTTCCTTACCTCAAATTTAACCAACTTTGGTATGTTGTTTAATATCAGCGAGATTAAAGATGAGCGTTCCGCAACTTTTGCGAGATTTATGGGACTTACAATTTTTTATCAGTGGATTAGTGCTCAGGAATTTTTTTATCAGTGGACTAGTTCTCAGGAGTATAATGCTGTCATCAGACATGATCAAACTAGAGTTATTGGCACCGTAGCAAGCAGGATTCCTAAATTTCAAGACGTCCTTCAAAATGTTGAATCACAATTTAACCCATTTACCCCAAAGACACATTTGCACTGGTCTTAGTCATTGATTTACAGAAGAGTTCATTGTTTTTCAGGGGTTGATGAGTTAAAAGTAACATGTTTGTTCTTTGCCACTCGGTTTTAGACAGAATTCATAAAAAAAATGAAACTATTGCAATCAATGTCAGAATGCTTCATGACCTTTAAGCATTGTCAAAATGAATCATTTTTTTTTTTCTTGTTTTATTAAAAATTGTGAATCAGAATGTTATCAATATGTGATATTTTGACACTGACCTTGAGCTTAACCAAGTAAACTAGGGTAAGAACTAGATCTGTAAGGAATGGTCAAATTTTAGCCAATGAATAATAGATGGCAAATATATTCAATTATAAAATCGCCATTTGAGTGTTTGGTCACATGTCTAGTATTGTCCAGTGTAGCATCTCCTTTGTTATCATTTATTAAATTCTTCTGTTCAAATGTCCACACACTCAATACCTGAAAGCAAAAGGCATATACAGTCAAACTTGCCCATAAAGGCCACTCAAGGAAACAGGCAAATGTAGCCATGATAGACATGTGACCTTTATGAAAAGGTTTATTCATTAAAAACATGTTAACAGAGGTTATGTTTGAATGACCTTTATAGGTAGGTGCCCTTTGTACAGAGTTGGCCTTTAATGCAGGTTTGACTGTTTCAGTTTATATCGAGGTAATGGGGAACATCAAAGGTTATTTATCGGATTAAAAAAATTATTCACGACGGAGAAAAAGAGCAATTTTCAAATAGGAAACGAAACGTATACTCCGATTCACATAACTTGGCAGGGCAGAGTAACACTTGATACTCGAAGGTTGGTAACAAGAAGGAACAATTACATATGGAAGTGTGATTTTATGCTGTATTACATAGAATTAAAACTTATCCAGATCAAAAAAGAGTTCTAATACAAATTTTGTGATGTATTGTAAAAAAGGAAATGGTGGCAAACCAAAAATCAGAATATTTGTGATGGATATTGATAAAACAGTTCTGATTGGCATAGAATTTACAGACGATATTTATTGAGGCCGTAAATTTACTTCAATTTGGAAGAGTGTTGCATGTAGTTTTGAATCAATTGAATATTGTACCTCAGGGTTCATAATATCATTTGTTCCAAATATCATTTGGTACTGGAATTGCATTTAAAAAGTAATAGTACAGTGAAACCTTGTGGCAGGTACTTAAAAAATTTTGATTTAACATAGAAAGCTATGGGGAAATGGCGATAGTTGACTCACTTTTGGCCCAGTGCTGTACCAGTGCTATACATCATGACTGCTCAGAGGGTGATCAAGATATTGAATAACAGAAGTCAGGAATATTACCAATGTGTTTTTGATACTGATTATGTCACTTGATTGGACAATGGTGTACTTCCTGTTTGGCAAATTTATTTCTTATTGCAAGCAGAAATAATTTGTACCATAAACCATTTCCGCAGTAGAAGTTACTAAGCATAGTTCAACAATATGAATTATTTCTACGATTGATGTTATTTGTTCTACCGCAGTTTATTTCGGCATTATGATAACTTTGGCTATAGCGCTCATTTATGATAGTATCATAAATTTGTGACTTGCTGTTTGGCTTCTCTGTCCAAGAATTATTAATACATAAACCTATATTATCTCAGCAAATGTAATTACGGAACACCGTTGTCAGTATTGGTTATATCATTGTCTTTTGCCTTAATGTTGTAATTAGGGCATTTTAATCGAGCTAAAAAAAAAAAATAAAAAAAACACCACGCCTATATCTATATAGAAAAAGTAATTATAAATCAGCACAGAAAAGAAGTAAAACTAAAAAATAAAAATCATTTTAAATAAAGCATGTATACTGTGCTTTTAAAGTAATTTTAAAGCTCTTAGTTTTTGCTGACATTTCAATAGTATTACAAGTTCCTCATTGAAAGTTAAAGGTCAAGGTCACTGATGTATTGAGACATAAGTCCGAATGGGCAGACAACTATCATTTTCCGAGAGCCCCATTATACCTGGGATTCCCAGTCTTGGTACATGCACTGATCCTTATGGTGTAACATTTGTAAGGCAGACACTTGTTGTTTTTCACGGTCAAAGGTCAAGGACACAAGCTATCTTTGAAGGAATAAAATTGTAGGCAAAGTAAAGGCCAAGCTGTTATACCTGGGATTTTCAAGTTTGAGACCTACTCTTTATGGCCAAGGGGAAGACGACTTTTGTTTTTTATATGGCTGTCGTATGGTACAGAAATGTCCTTTATTCAAATGTAGTTGTAAAAGTCTATACAGTAAAACTTGAATATAACAAACTCGGTTTGTACGAATTCTTGCACATAGCGATTCAACAGATAATCTCCGACTGCACCCCTATATATTCTTAGTTGAAAAACAATTTTATAACGAATTTTTGCCTATAACAAACCAATTTCCATGCCCCTTGACGTCCCAACCAACGTCTTTAATGCTATTATAATGAGGTGATCAATAGCATTAATACAAAAGTCAACTGTTGACTTTTTCGCCAAGCATAAGTAGGCCTAATCTCTGATTAAATAAGTTGTGAAAATTAAAAGTATCAAGATGTAAAAGATCCTTTCTTTTTTCTTCCTGGGAAAGTTCTTTTTTAGACAGAATTTAGAGTGATTTTTGTTCTTAACAGATTGCATTGTAACAATTCAGGCCACTTCGCTAAAACTATATAACGAACTGTCGTTATAACGAATTGGAAAATAAAGCCCATTGAAATTCGTTACATGCAGGTTTTACTGTAATCCTCATGGGCATATTTTGTAACATAGGCGTTGCTCTTGTTTAAATTTTTTTATCACCTGGTTTGCTTATTAAGTGAAATACAGTACATATGGAATGTTTGCAGTTATTTACAGCGACAAATTTTTACCCTATTACTTCATCTTCTGGCTCAATTCTGTGTCAGTTTCAAATCACATCTTTAAAAAACACAAAAATCAATAATGACTTTTCCTTTCTCATTTAAACTAGAATTGATACATTACATGCATTCACCAGTCATGATAATAAACAGGCACTTTCAAAAGGTAATTCATTTCAATCTGATAGCAGATTTCTTGACCTCAAAAGAAATGTGACGTGCATTGTACATGTAAACAATATCAATATCATCTAATTTGGTGTCAGCAGAAAGTTGAAAAAAATGGATATTGGTATGCTATTAGTTTAGCAATTGAAATCAACATTGTGAGACAATTGTATTTCCTATAGCATTTGAACTAATACAGCTATTGAAGGCAAATTGGGTCTTCATCACTAAAGAAAGATAACTAAAAAAGAAAGAAAATGAAAAATTAGCTCAGTCCTATAGATGTTTGAACTAGTATATTCAATTTGATTAAAGTTGTATTTTTCATGCTGTACCGGTACTTCTGTATCTTTTTAGTGTTCGGTGGAACTCTTTAGTGATTGATGGAACTCTAAGCGGTATTTTGTGGACCATCCTAAAAATTACTGACAGAGTGTTTTTAAACTTTTGGTTTGACTTGTAAGGTCTTGGTGGCTTAAAATTACCCATTGGAAGTGCTTGAAAAATTGGAAGTGCTTGAAAACTTGGAAGCTTAAGAAAGTCCTGGAGAAGTGCTTTAACTCTTCAATCCCTAAAAAACAATGGACTCTTCTATAAATCAATGACTTAGACCAGTCAAAATGCATCTTTAGGGGTGAAGGAGTTAAAAATTGTTTTTATTGGCCATATGAACCATGTTAAAGTACAGTGAAACTTGAATATAACAACCTCTTTAGGGACACAAGAAAACCGGTCTTTATAGGGAGGTAGTCTTTATATAGAGGTTGATTTGTACACAAATGGTACTATTCGGGACAGCAAAAAGCAGAATTTATCACCAGGTGGTCTTTATACACAGGTGATCACTAAAGCAAGTTTTACTGTAATTGGGAAATATTTATGAGTCCAACAACAAAATGATATTCCAGTAAGCCCCTTAAATTGTTTGATTTGAAAATAAAATATAACAACAACTTTTACTAGAAATCTTTATATGTTGTAGGAGGGGCTCAATGGCAGAGTTGTAAGAGCATCATGTTTTAAACCATGAAGTCTCTCGGCTTTGTTCAGCAGAGATTTGAGTCCCACTGGAACCTATACTGATTTTGTGAGAAAGCTTGATTTGGTATTCTTTTTACTTAGTGTTTTATGCCACACTCAACAATTTTTAGGTCACCTGAGCCTTTGGCGATCGTCTTTTGTCTGTCATCGTTCGCCGTGTGTCGTCCACCGTTGGTCGTTCGTTGTTAACATTTACACATTTTCGACTTCTTCTCAAGAACCAGAGGGCCAAACTTGGTATATAGCATCCCCATGTGGAGCCACATAAAATTTGTGAATGAAAAGGGGCTAGGACCCATAGGGGCCTCAAAAAGGACCAAAACTGGGTACATCTTTAAAAATCTTCTTCTTATGAACCAATGATCAGATAACTTTCAGATTTTGTATGCATGATTGTTAAGTCAATATCTACAAAGTTTGTGAACAAAAATGTTTATAAACAAGCCACTAGGGGCGCTTCAGTAACACAGGGTACAATTGTATTACAAATTGTTTAATAACTCAAAACTGATTGACTTTTTGTGTACAAAGATATATGAGAAAGGTGTAAGGAATTATCTAAGGATCATTTTGACAAAATTTCAAGGTCATGGGATCAAAGGTCAAGGTCACAGGCACCTAAATAAATGGAAAATGTAAGTTTTTTTTTTGTAAATTTTTAGACATTTTTGACTACTTCTTGAGAACCATTGGGCTAATTTGAACCAAACTTGACAGGAAGTATAACCATTTAAAGCCACATAAAGTTTGCAGATGAAAAGAGTCTAGGACCAAATATGGCAAAAATCTACCAATATTTTATTTTGGTGAAAATTGTCTGGTCGATCCATATGTGAGTTATTTCCCCTTTTTGTGGATTTTTCATGTTTTTGGATGTTTTTTTCACATTATCTTGAAAAGTAT